>CACRXK020001183.1:9437-58475 GCA_902702795.2 Paramuricea clavata | reverse complement strand
CAATTATATTGTCGGGATCCGTAGGTACCTCTTTTATTTTCTTTATAGGATCCTTGTATTCTCTCAATGCAATGGAGTTCTTGGAGTACACAGGTTTGCTGGTCTTACCACGTTTCATTATTTGTGTCCCACTCTTGTCAATACCTTGTTCACTTCTAAATACCAACACCTCTGTGCCATCATTGAGTGTTAGATAGATAGATAGATAGATAGATAGATAGATAGATAGATAGATAGATAGATAGATAGATAGATAGATAGATAGATAGATAGATAGATAGATAGATAGATAGATAGATAGATAGATAGATAGAAAAACTTTATTTACCCACGCTAACCCTATCAACCGAAGCTGATTTCCATAGGGGGCGTGTCATGCATAAGAAAAATTACAGTAGTTTAAGCGAAATATTTACATCATATTTACAAATATGAGGTATAGTAACAAGTACAAATTAGCTAGATAGTAGGAATGGTAGAATAATTATTTACAAGTAGTAGAACAAATAGTCTTAGAAAATATGAGCAGCAATTTTCTTTTGAAAGCTTGACAGGGATTGACTTTCCCTGATTTCATTTGGGATAGAGTTCCATAGTTTAGCACCATCATACATGAAACTATTTTCATGCTATTGGTGCGTGGTTGTGGTAGACAAAGACCAGATGAAATATTTCGAAGATTATAATCTGTTATCTCATTTTTATAACGAAAGAGGTTTGTGAGAGATTCAGGGCCTGTTTTATTTAGAGTTTTGTAAATCATTTTTGCTTTTGCCTTTTTCCTCATAATATCAAGTGGCTCCCAGCCCAAGGCACACAAAGCAATAGAGTGATCTACATCATTGCTCATATTTGAAATTATTCGGGCAGCTCTGTTTTGGAGCTTTTGTAGTCGTTTTGATTGTATTTCACTCAATACATCCCAAACTTCTGAACAATAGTCGAAGTAGGGACGTACGATGGCATTGTATATGGAGGTGAGCGTATCTCTTTCAGCAATAAATGGTTTGACACGACGTAGAGCTGAGATTCCTGATGTTATTTTTTTGCAAATATTTTCAGTATTGGGTTTCCAAGATAAATGCTGATCAATAATTATTCCTAGAGTTTTGGCTTTGTTTACTTGTTGGATTTGTTTGTTTTCAATTAGGATATTTGGTTGAGCATTAGAGGCATTCCTTATCATTTGTGGAGACCCAATCAACATAAATTCAGTTTTAGCTACATTCAAGCTAAGTTGATTGGCTATTAACCAGTTTTTGAGGTTTTCCAGATCAGAATTTGCTGCAGTCTCAATATCAGCTATGGTGTGACTAGTGGCTGTGATGTTTGTGTCATCAGCGAATAACCGAGGTCTTGTATTTTTTAGACACTCAGGTAAGTCGTTGATATACAACAAGAACAGTAATGGCCCCAAAATAGAACCTTGTGGTACACCACATTTAATCAAATGTTCTGATGAAATAAAATTGTCTATTTGACACTTTTGGTGTCGGTTTGAAAGATATGATTTTAATAAGTCATGGGCTTGACCTGTTATTCCATAAAATTCCAGCTTTTTCAGTAAAATGTCATGGTTGACAGTATCAAATGCTTTTTTTAGGTCTATAAAAACTACGAGGTTAAACATTTTCTTATCTATATTCACATACCATTCGTTTGTACAATCTAAAAGAGCTGTTGCTGTAGAATGAGATTTTCGGAAACCAAATTGATTATTACTGAGTAGTCTAAATTCAGTTAAATAATCATAAAGTTGATTGTATAAAATTCGCTCCATTATTTTGCTTATAGTTGGTAGAATTGAAATGGGTCTATAATTGCCAGGAATATTTCGATGGCCATTTTTGTAGAGAGGTATTAATCTTGCCATTTTCCAGTCATCAGGAAAGGAGGATAAAGTAATAGCTTGATTAAAAATATATGTAAGTGAATCTGCAATGGCAGGTGCAGCTATTTTAATAATTTTACACGATATTTTGTCAATGCCAGTTGCTTTGTTGCTAGATAATGCGCTGAGCAACTGGTAGACATTATTAACACTTGTAGGTTGGAATGCAGCAAATTCTGATTTAGCCTTTTTGATATACGACTCAAAATTGCAATTTGTTGTGTGAATTTGGCTCGCTAGATCTGGGCCAATGTTTGAAAAATAGCTGTTAAAGCCCTCTGCAATATCTTTTGGATTGTTTAGAACATTCTCTCCTAATTTGAGTTCATTTACTTTTGAATGTTTGTTTTGTTTGCCAAGCAAATTATTAATTGACTTCCATGCTTTCTTTGGGTTACATTTTTGATCAGCAAGTTTTGAGGAATAATAATTCTTTTTGGCATTTCTTAGTTCAATGTTGACTTGATTTCTAACTTTTTTGTAGTTTGACCAATCAGTCTCTAACTTTGTGATAATTGCTTTTCTTTTCAGTTTGTCTCTTGTATTTATGAGACCCTTAATGTTGTTCGTTATCCAAGCCACTTTACTAGACTTAGTTTTTTTGTGTTGTAATGGAGCATGTTTGTTCAGAACTTCTAGAAAAAGTTCTTTCCATAATTCCCACATGGCATTTGGATTTTTACCGAAAAAGTAAATGTATTCCCAATGTTGATTAAGAAGCTCATCCATAAAATTCTTTTCATTGAAGTTTTTCATATTTCTAATTTCAACAAAATCATTAGCTTTATGAAAAACTCCAATTTTTCTGATTGCATAGACTAAACTGTGATCACTTATTCCAGTGTGTACAACACCAGAGTGTGAAATTTTCTCAGGTGTATTCGTCACTACATGGTCAATAAGGCTAGATGACCTCATAGTAACTCGAGTTGGTTCATTTATCAACTGGGATAGTTGGTATAATTCGTATATTGAATATAGTTTATTTGTTGGCATACTGAAAAGATTTTTTTCCTCTAACAAATTGCAATTTAGGTCACCTAAAATGTACATTTCTTTATTCTCATCATCAATTTGTTTAATAAGTTTTTCCAAATGGTCAAAAAATTCAGCAGTTGCATTTGGCGGTCTGTAAATTGTAGTGACAATAAATGGTTTACTTTGTGGTTTAGTAATTTCTAAACAAACGGCCTCCAATTCAGGGGTAACGAGATCTGACCTTATTTTATAGTTGATGGAGCTACGAAGGTATATACAAACTCCGCCTCCATTGCGGGAACGATCTTTTCTAACAACCTCATAACCATCTAAATGAATGAGGCCATCAGAAATACTCAGGTCTAGTTGTGTCTCGTTGAATGCAATTAAATCAATGTTTTTGCTACACATTGAATGACGAATTTCATCTATTTTACCGGGTAAACTAACAATATTTAAAAAGGCCATCTTAAAACCTCTTTCATTGGGAATGGAATTAAGAGTCGCTGAAAAATTGCTACTCACATTTTTGTTTGAGAAATTATTAGTATCTAATTTCTTAGTATTCGGTTTGCATGCTTGTGGTGCATTGACCCGTCTTTTCTCAGATGTCCATAACCCTTCCATAAAAAATGTTCATTGTTAATTCTACTAGGTGAATTCAGACTCTGTTTCGGTTTAAGAAAAGTGCAGAAAGCACTTCCCAAAGCTCTGTTGCCATTCTTATTTAAATGTAGGTTAGATCTGTTTAGCATAGATTTGACAATGCATTCATTATCTATGTATGCAATTTTATGCTTGATGCATAATTTGTGCAATAAATTGTTGTATGAATTGATATTATTAGGTTTAACTTTGTTGTCATACCTTTTTATAATGCCTGATACAGCAACTTCTTTGGCTTTGGTTTTCACCTTCGTTATCAAGGCTTCCATATTTTTGATAACTCTGTCAGGTTGGGTACGTGCGAGATCATTGGTTCCGACATGGATGATGACTCTTCCATAACTGCTCTCCTCTTTCACACGTTCATCAAACTTCGCAGCAATCTGCTCGACAGTTGCCCCACTGTATGAATGGCACACGGTTCTTTTCTTTGCTGCTCTTGTCAGCTTCATATTGTCAATGTTCTTGACCATGGAGTCACCAATGACCAAGTCAATGCTCTCCTTGGATGACTCGTGTGTTGGCGTCCTTTCCTCTTCTTTTGCAGGTGAATCCATCTTTGGCTTTTCCTTGGCCACTTTCGGTTTTTTGGCATCTCTAGATTTCACGAACTTCTCCTGTTGTTTAGCACGGTAGTTAGATATTTGTGCGTTAACATCACTGTTTATCTGATTCCCATCACTTGCTTCCTCTTTATTCTCGTCATCGAGTGCTTCAAATCTGTTCTGACTTTGAGTTATGTTGTTATTAGCAGACTCGGTTACTTTTTTATCTGTAGATTTACTATGTTCGATCTTTGTCCATTCGCCTTGTTTAATGTCGAGAACACTTCTTATCACAGCATTGTCATTTGATGTTTCTTCAACATTGATTTTTAACGCCTGTATTTCCGCCACCATTTTATTATTGTCCTCGATAAGGGATTTCGCTATTTCCCCTGTCCTCGTCTTGTTTCTTTTTCATTTCGTTTACTATAATTAGTAGATTGTTTAGTTCTTCCCTATAGTGTTCGCAATTACTGCAATTCTCATCTACAATTATGGTGCTTTGATTGCTTTCCGCGCCTTCGTCTTCAACAACAACAACATGCGGCGCCACGTGTTCGACTTCATTATTTTGGTAATCGTCGTTTTCTGGCATCGGTAGGGTGGCATAGCTCTTCAGAGAGATGAATAAATGGCTTTCGTCGTTGTCTTGCATTACTGATAGCTTTCTCTCTGTTGAACCATGCCATTTTAAGCAGAAATCGGGATTGCTAAATTGAATTGATTCACCGCATGCTCGAGCTGACGACCATCTTCCATCGATCTGTAAATCGGCTTTCACAAACTCCTTCAATGACTCTAAGTCACCTTTCCAAAATAAATCGTCTTCCAAGATGTATAAGAAAGATGATTTTAACTTATTTTCAGTTGAACCATCATTTTCTTGTCGCGAATTTTTACAAATTCCGGAGCTCTGATTTTTTTGTCCGGTCGCCATCTTGGATCTCGATTGATTGATAATCTTATTCAGATGGTCTCGGGATATGGTTTAATATCACGATTTTCAGTTGCTTAGAAATACAAATACTAACCTAATATTTAAGACATTAAGCCACAGACTGTACAATTCAACCATGTAACCTATATAAATTAAAAGAATTATTATTCTTACGGTTTTTACATGATTTGATTAACTATCACAATTGTTAATTAAATTTTTTTTTTTTAATTTATTTACCTCAACCTCTAAACCCAGATTTAAACCTTTTCCCAAACCCTAACTTTTTACATCAACCATAAACCCTTTCAACTTTATTAACTCCAATCTTATACATTAACCATGGAAAATAATCTTAATACTCAACCACCATAACTTTAAGCTACTCATAAGAACTTAAAATTATATCTGAAATTCTGTAATAAATAATAAATAATTAATATTTATCATACCATTAAATTTAATTCATTTAAGTCATCAATTTACATACATTTAAATTGATAAAAATATATAAATATATATCATTATGAATATGTAATCGTTATGCTCATATTAATTTTAATTCTATAAATGGTGTATTATATGTCTATAGAATTTTACTTCTTGATTTTAACAGGGCGAAAATGAACTGCTTTGCAGAAATCACTCGCTCATTACTAGCACATTGACGACCAACAGACCAACAATAAATGGACTAACTGTTAACATGTCATTGATTCATTTCAATGATAATTCGGGAACCCTGTTAAAGGGATCCCTTTCGAATACCTATAAATGCCACATGGATTGCTAGTGATCTACCATCTCAAATCATTTTATTAAAAAATTCTACATCGCAATGTGTGCTTTGCGAGCGGAATGGAACAACGTCGAAAACCTGCACGATGCGGCGATTCCATCCTTAAAAGACAAAATATATATATATATATATATGAGGCTGCATGCTAAATTCAACTCTTACAATTTGTAATAAATTTAATAATAATAATAACACATTTTGTTAGCTCTTGCTAATGTTTCAACACAATCATCGTCTCGACATTTACGTGGAATATTACATACACGACAATGAATATGACAATATGTTCGCACGTAACAAATACAACATACAAACTCCCACCCACAATTATAAAAGTTTGTCGATTGAGTACATTTATCATGTTCACAAGTTATGTTCCACATTTGTATTATTTGTTGTACATCAAACATTGGTCGATCCATTTCAAACAAACATCTATCGCATCTAAAATCCTCAAAATCTAGCGTACTTTCTCTTCTTGTATAATGAAGTGGTAATTTTGTATTGTTCGGGCCAACCACTCAGTTATACAATCGCGTTAACGCGTTAATTGACCGTTCAGTCATTAACTTTCTTCTATGTAACCACGCACGCTCATTAAGGGGAAGGTTTAACGACTTGTGTGAAAGAATAGTTGGATTATGAAGAATAGGTCTTTTATGTAACCGCTCACGCTCATTAAGCAACAAGCGAAAGGTTTAACGACATGTGTGAAAGAATAGTCGGATTATGAAGAATAGGTCCGAAAGTTAAATATAATAAATAATTAAAAATTCAAAAAAGGGAAACCCACAACTCCCCCCCCAGTTTGTTTTATGTATAAATAGACCCAGCATTTATTAGTGAAAAAATCATAAATCTCTCTGGCAAGAAAAATGCAGCAGCAAAACAGTTTGCATTGGTTCATCGTACCTGGAATAGGATGAGGCTTTAATGGTTACCTTTCAAGAGACCAGTTTTCCCACCGTCCTGGTATCCAAAAGACGGATGGTTTTATTTGCTTTGACGAGATAGCCAAAAACGAGCGTTTGTCGTTTGACATGCCCTGCTGTGGGCATGTAATCCATCTGACATGCTGGGAAAAGTGGGAAGCAGAAAAAAACATCAACACCTTCATGTCCGATGTGTAGATAGATTTGGAGGAGCGAAGTGATGTGTCAGGCATGTCTACGGTCGAAAAACTCCCAACTGAAGTGGTGGTCCCCGGGCAGAAGACTGATGCATCATTGCGAAGTACGCCAGGGAAAGTAAAGAAACCACAAAACGGCCCTTTTAAGGGCCAAACAAATTTAATAAAAGAATATACGCGTCTAACTCGATTGGCTAATTTTACCTACAACACCACACAAACACTTTTTATTAGTTAAAAAAAAAATTATTCACAAATATACGATTGATATTTTTAACCACACACTATTCATACAATTTCTAATGACGTATCACTAGTGTTTTAAAAGTTTGTTTGCCACTGTAATTTTTTAGCTCTTTTCTTAATCGATGAAGAGTCCGGTATGTCATTTTGTAGTGATTTACGAACTTTTCCTCTGTCTGGGGTTTTTTCGTACCCAAACGTTTTAAAAAGTTGAAGTCTTTCCGGGTTTCGTATTAGTTCCGCTGGGAGATTCATTTCACTCAAGGCTTTTGTAAAAATTTCGTATCCCTTCGGCGTATTATTTTTTTGTATTTAAGCAAGTAGCCTAAAAGATTAGTGATATTTGTGTTGGGCAAAGTTTCTCCATCGTATTTTAGTTCGCCCCGATCATTCGAATCTAAAATTTTCAAATTATCTTGAATACGTCTTAAAAGGATTTTAGCCTTTTGTTGCAAATTTTTCAGTAATACTTCAATAATATCCCCCACACTTTGTCTTTCAACATTGTCTGGCGTTGTGGTTCTAATGACTTTTGTTCCCATTTTTGTTTCTTCCGACAATTGCACAGGGATTGGTTCAGTGTTTTCCACATTTCGCTTCCCTTTGAAATGAAGGTAGTTCTCTAATATCTGACTGTAGAGCTTTGCTTTTTCATCCTGGGAAGTGTCATTCCTGTCTAAAACAGTTTTCATTTCACCATCTAACAGTGCCATTTTTGTCACAGTTGGTGGGGTCGTTAAGCGTTGCTGACGTAGGTAATTATCAAAATTATTTTCCGGTATCAGAATAATTTTTTGTGAATGCTTCATGTCTCTATTCTATGAGCGATGCTAGTTCTTTTAAAACAGGTCCCAACACTAAAGTAAGAAAGCCTTCCCCGTTTTGAACAATCGTTTGTTGACGCTTTTTCAATGGTGTACCTTTCTTGACAAGCACCCTTAAATGATCTTTGCGCTTAGCTAGCTTCCTCTTTTGAACTGGTGACATCTTAACTACACTCTTCAAAATATTGAATACACAATCACAGATCGCCTTAATGCAACTCGGCTCTAAATGTTTTAACATTGCTTTACGCAGCTTCGGTTTTGCCTGATGTAAAACTTTAAGTATGTGAACGTTCCTTCTCATGTGAACAGACATGGCAAAATAACTGGGGCACACAAAATCTTCACTTTTTAACGTAAAAAACCTGCCGCTCATCTGGAAATATTTTTGCACGTAATCTATATTTATCTTCAGTTTGAGGGTGCAAATCTATTAATAAGTAGGAATATGCTTCCTCGGTCGCGTCTTTATAAGCCTCAATTAGATATTGACCACAGCCGGGATACATTTGGCGTGCAAGAGTCGAAATAACTGTCTGGTCCCTAGGGCTTTTGAAAACAACCATATAGTGACAATTCAGCGAACATAAGCGAGAAAATTTCCCCTTATTAAATAAAGCTTGCTGTAAAAATATTACTGAAATGGAACGGTGATGTGAACCTTTGGTAAACAAATTTGCAAGTTCTAAATTATCCAGTAATTCATTTTGAAGGTCATCAATGATCATTAACGTATAAAAGGACGGATCAGTTATGCCTTTGACATCAGGGAGACCCTCATAAAATTGTATCTCTGGCATGTTTTGTCGTATTTCGTCAAAAATAGGCTGATATTCTCCATAACAATATATGATTTGGTCAACGTTTCGGTTAATCATTTGCGGTAAGTTTTCAAGAAACTTTTTTACCCAAACGGTTTTGCCTGACCCTGAAGGACCAGAAATCTGCAACCAGAAACAAGCTTTTAGGTTTGGGTCCATGGCAGTCAGACGCAAATGAAAACACACTGATGGTGTTGTAAGCATTTAAAGTCTAATGACCGCATTAATTTTACTATTCCTGTCTTTTTTAAAACTACATTCTAAAACAGATTCAACAAACAACTATGAGCCGAATTCAACAACCCCACAGATATCGCCCTGGCAATATCCCTCTTAGGTTCATTAGACCATTGCTAGACCATTGTGGCGTGCCCACAAAATTACATAGCGCTATCAGTCGTAAACCAAAAGAGACAGAGGCCTGTCATATATGTCTAGAGGAAATCAGATTCGGACAAACCAGGGCAATTGCGACACCTTGCTGCGACCACTACGTGCATCTAAGGTGTTTTAGAAGATGGAAACGCGAACGGCGTCGCAAAAAGCAAAATATCACATGTACCATGTGTCAACAACGGTGGGATTCTACATCGCTATGCAACATGATCTCTTCCCAAAATTAAAGCAATATCTTAATTGTAAAAGAGCTCTCAAATTAAGGTATTGCCTTAATTTTAATGATGATGAACGCTGAGCAAATTCGGGACCATATCGCTGACGCGTCTTTGCCGGGAGTGAAGAAAGAAAGCCAAACGACCCAAAACTATGGTCTTTCTATCGTCGTTTCTTTCACAAATTTACCTACTTTAATCTTTTATTATTACAAATTTCATGAATATGGATGAAGTTCAAAGACCAACGGGTAAGAATTTGTTTAATAGAGCAATGCTATGTCCATGATCCCTTTAGTTGATCATAGAATAATATAGTATTATATATTACAACGTGAAATGCTCTCAATTTCAACTGTTTCGAAAACTTTATACAGTATATTTACGACGATTTTGTTGCTTGATAGGGAAAGCAAACAAGAGTAACAACGGCAAGGCCAAAAAACAGTTAAGCGAACGTCTTGATAGGGCTTTGGAAGAAGCTGAAAATCTATTTTCGACTCCTAAAGCTGGCAAAATGAGAAAGAAGAGCCACATTGAAGTCAGAAGAGACAACAAGGGGAATAGAGTCTACCACTGTCCCAGAAAAGGTAGTATTTGATAGTATACACATAATATCAGTGGCATAGGACCTGTTTATATGAACCCAGCTATAAACTGGGAATTAAACTACTCATCTGAGTAATATCTGCATGCCCATTGTTTATAGTTTGTTAATGCAATAAATTCACACTGCATAAGAACCCACCAGCCCAAAATTTGGGCAAATAAGAACCATTTCATGCAGGCTGACAAATGAATTAACCTGGTTCTTAAAAAACCTTGTTAAACTTTTAGCTGAATTAGTAAGCAGGTACTAGGAAGAAAACAAAATACTGTTATAATATATACATGTATAAATCTTGCCAGCATATTATGTCTTTCATCGATCGACATCATGCATTTATTTTACAGTATCAAAACTAGTTTCATTGTATACAATAAGAGGTTTACAACTCTAAACCAGGTTAGTTTATGACTGGAAATTTAATTAAGAACCAGTTTTAAAAGAACCACTTCAGCCTGAAGTCAAAATTCACTGGTTCTTTTATGTCATGGGTTTTACTGTATTAGTTTGAGAAACAAGCCACCAGCGCAGAGCTTGGGTTGGTGAGATCTCACCTCGCACTACAGTAGGTGGGATCTCATTCAAGTCACATTGTCCCACCTGACTGTGATGGAGTTTTTTGCTGATTTTGACCAATAATATGGTATTGAAGCAGGGTATTAGTGTTATATATCGCAGCCAAAAATGGAAAAACATGGCTAGATGAAATGAACGTGGCTTCATCATTTATTTGTAGCCATGTAGGTTCATAAAATAAGGTTATGCTAAGGAGTCACAGATTCCTCCTGGGTGAACCCACCCATCTTGTTTTAAGCCAGCGAACGGCAAATTTTGCCAGCGCTAAGGAGACATTTGACAGCCATTCGCCAGACGTTGTGTGTAATTCTCCGGTACTTGCGGTCAGACAATATACCAAATAAACAAAGTTTGCAAGCCTTTACCCACCATTCAATCACACAGCGCCCTTGAAGTTTCAGCCTTCCATTCTTTGCATACTTGCTTTGCTCATCAGTTAATAGTAGAGCAAAACGGTATTGGCCATACCCAAATTATTATCAGCCAGCACTTCAAACAGATACCTGAAGGACTGTGAACCAATTCAATATTTCATGGTCACATTTAGCATTTAACGTGGTTATTCCATGTGTTGATCAAAAGCCTAGTAATGTTCTAACCATCCACTTACTATTAATTTCCTAATGTACAAACTAGCATCTTCCTAGTGTCCAATTTGCTAGTGTTGAAACTGGCAACTTGTCCTCGTAGCTCAGTTGGCACTGCATTGGACTAGTATCCCAAAGGTCATGGCAGGTTGGATACACATTCAGAGTAACATCAGAAACATCATATTCACCTGAGTACATAACATGCATGCACACAAAAAAATAACATAGTATCTGCCATATTTTGAAGTCAGTTTGAATGCTCAGGCCCGAATTAACCTTACTTATGTAAGATGTGACTTGGCCTGTCTGCCATTTTGGTTGTGTGGCCAAGGTGAATGGGGGGACAAGGGGCCAACAGGTGAAAACTGCAATACAGTAGTTCCATTGTACCACATATGTATTAACTTCACTGTTAAAATTACCACTTCACTTATTTTGTGCTGCATATACAGTAGTTTGCCACCCAAAACTGATGGACAAAGCTTGGTTACACATGTGACAAAGACTAATTTTGTGTTCATTGTCTAGTTTAAATACATAACATTAAAGAATTATTATTTTAGTTAGGACAAATATTGTTGGGGAAAGTTTTGACATGGCAGATGATGTGAATTCATTACTATCACCCATAATTTTCAGCGAGGAACATGGCGATGATGAGATAAATTATGAAGGTATATACAGTACATAAAGTTTACAAAATGTGTGTTAGTAACTCTACCAATGACCGTTTATTTTACTTGTCAAGGGGGAAATTGCCCGGTGCTATTAAAGACAGTAAGTTGCCAGATTATCTGTCCTCTGACTATTTCTATTTTGTTATTAACCTTTTTAAATTTTATGATTCCAGAACAACTGGCTAGCATTCTTGATGAATGTGATGAAATATACAATGATATGTCTGGAGACGAAGTTGTATCCATGTCTCAGTGGCAGACGAGGACCACGTCTAGTAATTCCAACTGGGAAAACTGGAGAGATCAGTTTTTCTCGGCTGTACTGCATTCATGTGTTATTCCTGAGGGTGAAGTAATGTGTGTGGCATGTGGTAATCAACCAGCAGTGGTTAAGTGCTCTACATGCATTGTTCAATATCTATGTCCTGACTGTGATGATGCAACACATAGTGAAAAGCCTTTGCACGATCAACAGGAATGGCTGAATGGGTTTTTTAATTATCTTAAACCTGAACAAAGTGTGTCAAGGGAAAGGGAGATCATTATAAATGGTACAATAACAAGGGTGGCCTATTTTATTTTAATCAGTCTACTCAATTAGATAATAAGCTAGAGTCTGGAACATTGATGTCCAATTTCTTTTATTAATTAATTATTCCAATTATTATGTCGCTCTGCCAATGTCCCTTTATTATTCGCTTTGTCTTATAGTAGCCAACTTTACATGTGATGGAGAGGTACAGTCTACCTAATATGTGCATTGTTAATAACACACTGTGTGACAGTAATCTTCAACATGACATTGGAACCTCAATCACATTTTCAGATTTTAACTTTTTGTGTTGCAGAACGTTGCTATCCATTGATTTTCAAAACTCAATGTAAATCATGTGGTCAAGAACAATTACGAAAATGTGTTTCAGGAGATATGGTGATACTAGTTACCATGAAAGGTTTGTATAGTGTTTAGGCCTTAAGCTTTTAAAGCTTAACACAAGACTACTTATGGCTTGAAATTTGCAATATCCTGATATTCACGGGATAATTGATTTGGATACTGGATATCAGGAATTGATGTACATACCCATTAGAATAGTTAAAAATTATCTCCCCCACAGTATTGAAATTTGAAATTAGCTTCAATCTAGTGCTGTGCAAACTCCGGTTTTTCATCTCCGGCTCCGGCTTCGGCCGAATTACAGCTCTGAGCTCCGGCTCCGGCCACATCATAAAATATTAAATAAATGTTTTACCATCAGAGAACATTTATTAATATTATTACGAATAACCCTTTTCGTGCTTCCTAATTATCAGATAACATAACTCAGGAAACAAAACAGTGAAAACACTTAACCACGCAGAAAATATCTATATGGAAACCAGCCTCGAAAAATCTTTGACACGAGGCATGACGCGAGGCATGACGCTAACACTCTCAGACTCCACAGCACAATTGTTCGCACGCAAACAAAGTACTCTGTCATTTTCAAAAGGTTGATATTTATTTGTTTTGTACTTTTTTGTTATCTACAAGGCATGAATATACAGATTACAGTATGTAGCGCTAAGTCAGATAGCTTCATGAAAGCATGACGTTTGTAAGTTGCGATCGTATTACAGCTTTTCGACGCTGTTCCTGTGGGCTGTGGCAGTTTGAGTCTATGATGAATTCATTAACAGCAATTGGCAGTTCGCAGTAACTAACAATCGTTTGACATTTGTCTCATTTCATATTGTTTTCTTGTCATTTTGCCGGAGCTGGGAAAACGTAACTCCGGCTCCGGGCTCCGGCATACAAAATTCGGCTCCGGCATTGGAAAAACCGCCGGAGCTCCGGCAGAACTCCGGCTCCGGCAACTCCGGCGCACAGCACTACTTCAATCATTCAATCTAACGACTGTAGAATGTCTGCATGTTTTCCAAATAAGGAGTAAGGTTTTTCTGGCTGTGTTCTGTAGATGCCAAATTTTAAGTTGCTATAATATCCCATTGGATAATACTGAAATTTCAAGCCATGTTTACATAATGTCAAAGGGAGAGCTTTGTCCGTTAATTAATGAGTTAATTAAAAATTATGTGTGTTGTGTTATTTTTTGAAAAATGTGAAATTTTATATTTTTATAGGTCGATATGATTTGCACTGGTGTTCCCTTGTTTGTGAAGGTTGTGATTTTGTTCAGCCAATGTCAGTGACAAACATTATAAATGAATAAATGAAGGATATTGGCCTGGTTCTCCATGCCAAGTAAATTACCTTTTTGATCAGGAAGTGTTTAGGGTGTGGGAAAACTTTCGAATGCGGATGCCTGGATCATCAGAATCTGCATTTATTAAAGCCTTGGAGGATATTTCGTCAGCTAAAGGCCGGGTAAGACTAAAACAGACTGTATTCTATGTGACCATTATGGCATTGTACATTCTGTACATGAGTCATGTATGTATAATTCACAACATGGTCACAGAATACTACACAGAAGTCCATCTCCATTGCTTTTTGCATAAGCTTTATTCGTCATGATTTGTCACTCAGCAAGTACTGCAAACAGAAGCAGTCACCCCCCTTGGATGTGTGCCATCTTTAGTATTTTCAGGGGGGCTGCTTCTGTTTACGGTACTCGCTGAGTGACAAATCATGCCGAATAGAGCTTATGCAAAAAGCAATGGACATGGACTTCTGTGTAGTATTCTGTGACATGGTATAACTGTATTAGTGAGATTTGTTTCAGTGAGTGTTGTGTATGGTACATGATATGAATACAACTTTTGATTAGCAATTTAGCATGTCAGTCAGGATGCAGTAAGTGAATGATAAGCAGTATACATGTAGTATATTTACTATTTACAGCATACATATTTCCTTTCATTGCCAGGCTGGTACAATTAACATATCCACCTTTAGAAAGGCTGCAGCTGAATGGAGATACTGTCAATATGAGGTAGATAAGTTGCAGGAAATAAGATACATTGACTGTCCTCCATGCTCTGTGTCACAACATTCTGCACATGTGGATGGAAATTAAAAGCTTTATCGATTTAGGAGTGTGCCAAGGTATGCTGACAGAGCATGATAAGTACTTTACACAATTTAATTTTTCCTACAGGCAATTTTTCAAAATGGACATGTTAAGACACCCCTCTGCTATGAACAGTTCCCTGTGTACCAGATGATATGTTCTTCTCTTCTATACTGATCATAAACATGAGCTCTTCTATCATGGAAATCTCTGGAGAATTGAAGGTCTCTCGTACACATTGGTTTATTCATTTTGTGTCAATATTAAAATTCAGTTCAACTATATTTAAAGTAATCTTCTGTACCAAAAATCACAATTCACATCTCTGTTTTTTACAGTATGTATGTATGTATGTAATAGGTTATTTTATCACCATGCAAACATACAAAGAACGTATGTATGTATGTGTTGCACAAACAAAATTTAAAACAATGCTCATTGTGAATTATCACAATGTCGATCATACTGTGATAAATTAATTGTTTCGAATTTTGTTTTTGCAAAATGTGGAGAATCTAGTGCCCATTCATACCAGATTATATTATTCAGCTGCATGTACAAATCTAACTGTAATATTCCGTATGTGAAAATTAGTTTTAATTGCTGTTATTGTAGAGGTAATAGAACATCTTACTATGGGGATCTTTTCATAAAAAAAACGAAGATGTGGATAAGCAGATTATTGAAGTATATAACACAGGAAAGAAAGAGGTATATATTCCAAAAATGCAACCAGTATATACTGTACTAGTATACATGGTCATGTGCACGGCTAATCGTGTGATGCCTGTAATGTGTTGTTTTTACAATAATTGTGCTGCAAAATAATCATAGCACCTGGGCATCACCATTTTCTCTTGTTATTCTTGACTGAGGAATTTTGCAAAATTGCATTGCTTATAGTATTTTGCTGTTGTTGATGTAACTAAGGATATAATTAACAGAAATAATTTTTGGAACATTGTCAGACGGTAACTTTGATGGTAACTTGTCACTATGGTAATGTTACTATGACAATTTTATGTACAAATGTACAGTATACAATAATTATGTAGCTGTCTTTGTAATTTGTTTAATGTTACTGTACTATAGGTTGAAAACAATGCCTGTGGAGATTCCCACTGGAAAGCAGCTAAGGCCATCAGTAAAAGCAAGAAAAAGCAAGAAGAAACTGGTATAGAGGTGGCTTGCTGTCGGCACAGTTTGGCACAAGCGGCAGTTAATATTTTTCGAGGAGAAATATATGGGTATGCACACTATTTACACACCCAGTACCTTGTACCAAAACAAGTCAGATTTCTGTGGCAAGATGTAATTTGTCTCTACTGGCCCCATGGGCATTGTCAAACACACCTACTCGATTCACTGATGCTCTGAATATAACTCCTGCCCTATCGGTTATGCATGGCAAATCTCATTCTTGGAACTACCAGGTATATCTTCTATTTTGTATGACAGTGTATGTATACTGTTCATAAAATAAATATGAACGCCTAACAGTTTTCCCTTGAGGCTAGACAAAGTAAAAAGTATTGCCATATTGTGGAGGTCAGACTGCAGGGGCAGATTCAGCATCTCAATCTGACCGTAGCATTTAGGATGAAATCAACATGCGGGGCCAAAGGCCACGCCCTACCTAGTGGGGTTTGGGGGCATGCCCCCCAGAAAATTTTTGAAATTTGAAGCCTGCAAGTACCATTTCCTGCATTCTGAGCATTGAAATTAGATTTAAAATTTGTAGAAAAGTGCCTGTTTTTCACACCAAAATAAGAACAAAACGCACGAAAGTCACAAAATTTATTCATCAACATGCCACTTCGAACAACAGATTATCTTGAAAAAGTAAGATAACAGTAGTTCGAAAGTTTTCATATGTACATCATCTTGAAACAGCGGCCCATCGACAGTTAGGGAAAATGTTTATCTGGCTAAGCAGCATCATATATAGATCATCCCGAAACAGCAGGACAACTTATGGCAGTCAGGAAAAATATTTTCTGTACTGTATATAGATTATCTCCAAGTTATAGGAAAATGTTTATTTGTAGATCATCTTGAAACAGCAGCACAACGGCAATTAGGAAAAATGTTTATTTGTATATGTTTTTTGTACTAAAATTCGAGCAGTTCTGCAGGAATTCGCGCGGAGCTGGGTGCTCAAATTTTAGTACTGCGGGAAATATAATCCGCGCGAAAAGCTTTGCGGTGTAATATTCACTCGTTGTTAGTAAATAATATAATGTAAGGCAATACCATATACGAACCTATAATATATGGGATGCTACTAAAAATTAGTTATTGTTATTGTATTAGGCAAATGAAAACCATACATTTTGAAGTTTGAACTTTATACACTTTACTGTTATCATGAATTTTGTTTTGACAAATATTGAAGTATTTGTTGTTATAGTTCTATTAAACAAACCAAAAGGAACCAACACGGAAAATTACTTGCGCGAATTTAAAGCTGCGGGAACAAGTTTCGCGAAATTGGAATGCGCAAATTTAAGGCTGAACGAAAATGAGTATACGGCGCGAATTTTAATACAAGTAAGGTATACAATACATGGATTTGAAACATCTAACCATATATTTATGATACATTATCACAGGAAGCAGGCTCAGCTGTTGTAATTCTAAACTCTGTTGGTATACATGTAAACTACAGTACAATAAAATATATCGGAGTGTAAGTATTTCTATAAATTTCATTTACACTACTCACTAGTCTTTATAGACTACAACAGGTCTACAACTAATAATTACATGAGCAAAGTCTAAGATATAAAATATATAGGAGATTAACTAACATATTTCTTAATATAAACACACATGGCATGCCAATGGTTATCAAATAGTCTGAGTGGCCATTGATATTGTTCTGCATTTTTATAATAATACGTTTCATCAGCAAATATATGGTAATATATTCGAGACGCCTGAACTGTGTAAAATTCGATATGTTATTTACATATTTAATATACTATTCATGAGACTGACCTGACATGGAGGTGATTCAAACAGCGCTGTCTTCACAGTTCACATCGCGGGAAATGCAAATTATGCCAATAATCACACACCAAAAGCTTTCGATCAGAATTCTTTCGCGCACCTTTTCGTTAAATGAAACACGTTTACATTCGTTCATTATACACAGAAGATCGTGGTGTCCTGTACAAGCCATGTCTTTCTCCTTGGAACGAGCGGCGATTAAAATTTACCGACTATTCAATTACAACGAGGAGCCGACACAACAATAACAAGCCAGCATATCGCTCTGAAGTCGATGCGGCTATTGCAAACAGTAGCATTTTGCCTCATTCTGATTGGCTTGCTTCGTCTGACCGTAGCAAACCAATCAGCACGCCGTATTTGCGAATTTTTGCAACGGTCAGTTTCAATCTGACCACTGCAAAAATTTCCAAATACAGCGCTATGATTGGTTTGCTACGGTTAGACGAAGCAAGCCAATCACAATGAAGCAAATGCTACGACTTCAGAATGATGTGATATAGTACTAGTGCAAAACCCGCAAATACAGGCAGTATTTCGGGCGGAAATTTTAGAAAAACCCGAATTTAATTATCCAAAATGAAATAAAAACTCGATAAAATTGTATCAATATGATTTAGTAAATTTAAAAAAAATTGCACCAAGTTTCAATGAAAAATTGAAAATAACGGCAATTAAAAATAGTATAACGTTTTAGTTTTTAATAACTTTAAAAAAGGTACAACCTCGAAAAATATATCTCAGGGAAAATCTGACCGTAGCATATGCTACGGTTGCAACGGTCTAAATCCGCCCCTGGACTGAACCTTGTGGCTTGTGCTTATACAGTACACTTAGTGTACTACACTAACTGCTCGCGGTGTAATTTTATATAGTTAGTTATGCTTTAATTGCAGTAGCCGCTTTTGATTGTTGACAACTTAGACAAATGTTTATGGTAATAGTAAAAATACTGGAAAGTTTTGTTACTGTATTTTGAATAATAAAAAATATTAAGAACATTTTGTGCTAATTTATTTTTTATTTCAGTGGAAGCTGAACAAATGAATACATACATACATACATACAAAACTTTATTTAGACCACGCTAGCCTCAACAGCCGTTGGAAGGCTGGTTTCCATGAGGGGCGTGAAATTACCTATTTACAAAAAGTTAACTATATACAGGAAATACAAAATATAACAAAATAAATAAATACAATTGATTTTATCTGCGCGATTATACACAAGCAAATTTCAACTCATTCTTTGTTTCAATATCGACTTGAAAGAGCTTAGAGATTCAGCAATTTTTGCCTCATGGGGAAGATTATTCCAATGCAAGGCACCATTATAACTGAAGCACCTCTTGCCGAATTCTTTTTTCTGCATAGGTGGTGCTAAATCAGTATCCGTATTTCTAAGATTGTAAGTATTATGTCTTTCATTATTAAAATGAAATGCTTCTTTAAGATTTGGTGCGGTGTGGCCATTCAGAACTTTATAGATGAAAATAGATTTAAGATAATTTCGTCTTTCTTCTAGAGGTTTCCAATTTAGATTATTGAGTAACTCAGATGACCGAATATCGTAAGTTGCCCCAGTAATTACTCTTGCAGCACGATTTTGGTATTTTTGCAACTTATCTTTGAGCCCAATTCCACAATTATCCCACAACGAGCTGCAATAATCGAAATAAGGCTGTATAATAGCATTATATAGCATTTTGGTTGTCGACAGTGGTACATTACAGTGGTACATTACATTTCTCGTCTCTACTACAAAAAGGATGACAGCAGCTGGTATGTATACTGTACACATATGTCGTTTTTTTGGAAACACGCTGTAGTATATGGTGGTAAAGTCAGAGAAATGGTTAGCGATTAAAAATATACGTCGTGGCATCTGTATAAAAAAACATTGAGCTGAATCTATTAAAGGTGTGAATATGCCCTTAGGCCACCTAATTCTTCATCTTTATTTTGCTGCCTTCGTTTATAGTGTTTGGCCTTTCCTTTCCTAGAGTACTGTACAGCACGGAAAATGTAGGCAGGTTGTGTTTAAACAACAAAAATCCATTACGTGCTTTAATTTCATTGTATTGTAGGACGCAAAGAAAGTCTTACTGAGCATGTTTTAGGATGGAATAAACGAAAGGTCTTGAACATGCCTACGTATCTCAGGATGCGTTATGCTAAGGTTTGTTTAATATACGTGCAGTATTTTGGTACTACATTGCACTGTAGCATGGGGAAATACTGCTGTACCATATATAATTATGGGCTACAAGATTGGCTGATTTTCGCTCATTTTATTGCAGACTGCCAAAACACTTGTAGAAAAGCAAGAAGAATTACAAGAAACTCTATCGGAATTTGGCCTACAGGCCAAAGAACAAACTATTTTACAGTGGAAGAAAGCTGTTGAAGACTTTACACGAGGTTGGTGCCGTGTGTAAATACACTGTAGTCTGTAGTCGTCGGTAGTACCCCTTGCTATATGTATGTGTGAGGTATAATAAATTTTATAGCGACAATTTATGTGCGCGTGTGCTTACTGTAATCAGGGTTCCAAATGGCATTTTGCTTGTGCCTGGGGTTCAGTATTCAAAAAAATTAATAGCCCAATTTTCTTAGTTTTCATGCAAATACCCCCCTAAAATTTTTTGGGAGTGACTTACGAGAGGCTTATAAGTTATACCCTTATAAAGCTAATTTAGTGTAATTAAATCAATTATAGCTGGTGATGAAAAGGAAGAGCAGTATGGTGATATTGAAAATTACTTCATGTTGTTCCATCAAATTTGTGATGCTACGTTGTTGAAATCATTTTTGGAGGGAGGTGTTAAACAAACACGCGACCTACTTGGTAATGTTGTACAGTGTAGTCCAAGATTATGCAACTGGCAAGTATGCAGCAACGCTTGAGCAAGATAAAGGAAAAACTCCATCACCTTCCAGAAGAAGTGCTTCTTGAGAGAGGAAAAGAAAAATTGGTATTGAACTCGATATCGAAATTACAAACGAAAGCGGAAATTATATATTTTTCAACACAGAGGAGGACACGTGATATATCTAAAGTAGCTGGTATGTACCTCTTGGTCGGCTGTGATCTATAATTATTTTTCCTTTTTATTTTAACTTTTTTGTGTAATTATATATTAATAGATCGATCTAAAATGAGATCAAGATGAGAAAGAAAATGAGCAATGAAAAACAGAGTTTAAAATCAGTTGTAGATAAGTTAAATGCTTTTGGCTCCATGTGTGACAGATCGAATATTTCACTTGAGAAGATCTTGGAAGGAACTTTTCCATGGTCAGACAACAGCGTGGAATTTGGTAATGTATACTCTTCCGTATCAACAATACTATCAACAATAAATATAATAATCACATTCTTGTAAGTCAAGTCAAGTTCTTTTATATTAGTATATATGTGGGTTTTTAGACTCTATTCCTATTCGTACCAAGGCCAGTGTTGTGGACAAATACATTGGTGTACAGCGATTAAAAAAGGAGCAAACTTTGTTGATTAGAGAAATGATGAATTTTATGGGATACTACCGAGACAATGTCCTTAACAATTTGGAAAAACAACATGACGAGATCAGAGAAACAATTGGTAAAATAACGATTGTTGGCGTTGTTACTCTAATTAGCCCCACATGCAGTATTAGCATAATTACATAGGTGATTATTGAAAATTCTCCACACAGATTGATTGCCGTTGAGGTGATTATAACGCGATATCGCCTAAGAGATTCCGGAAATGGCGGCCGAAGCCGTTTTGTAAATTAAATGACGACGAAATGTGTAGTTTCAATTTTTTCCCAATTAATCACCTACGAAATTATACTAAAACAATTAATCACCTCAGGCTCGGTCATTATCATCAATAAATTATTATTCACCGATAATCACCTCACCTTCGGCGAATAATTGTTAAATATTATTGCTCATGCCCTATCAATTCCATTTTGTATGTTGTATTCAGAGAATAAGCTGAATCCAGATTTTGTTGAGGAGGAAAGGGTGAGTAAAAAGCTGTTAATAGATTTATGTCATTGTTTATGACAACATTGGATGTACATTTACATCTGCACATATAATTTTGTCCATATAATTACAGTTTAAATGATTTATAATATAAATCACATCAAGATGTGTGTGCATGGAAAGTTAACGTGCAGCAAAACGTCTTTAAATAGACGTGTGGACTTAATGTATTCTTAATATATGGTGCACATATTTTTCTTTTTCATTATCTAGGTCACACCACACTCGCTTCCTGAAATAGACGCGAAAAGATACTCAGTTAGCACAGAGAATCTTGTATCCCTAAAAGGAAAACTTGCCATGTGCAATGCTGGGAAGTGGTTTGCCAAAGTTGCAAACGAATCGTCGAGGAAAATGAAATGGAAGAATAGCTATAATCATGCATCATTTGTCTAAATAATTTCCAACATGTGAAAGATAATTAACGCGCATGGAATAATTATAATGTACAGTAGAACAACACGACTTTTAAATGTGATATATGGAGTTTATAATAACATTGTAATTAAATCGAATTTTGTATGTTGATTTATTGTCTGGTTCCATAGAACACTCTGTATAGAGAATCTTGTGATGTGCAATGAACTCGCCTATATGTATTAAAACGCGATTGTGATTGGTTAACTTTTACATTAATCCCCATGCATAATTACAGTAACTATAGCCATATAACCGAACCCAGGTTTAAAAGAAGCACAGTACATCCGGTTAGCATTCATTTCTCGTTCAGAACATGTAAGTTAATTAATCATGTTTTAGTCCATCTGTCTGTCCATGTATATGAGACAATGATAAATGGATTGTCTGGTGCAGCACTTTCTGTGCAAATTGGTTCGATTCCAATTCAATCCTTTCATGTCTATGAATATAAAGGCCACGTAAAAAAATACTTGTTTCGCGTCCCACCCCACCTGAAAAAGTGCACCCGACCTCCAATTTTTAAATTTTTTATTTTCCAAAAAGCCTTTAATTATTTGGTTTTGCTCATAGTAATATATTACAATTGTCCCGCGTCCATTATATATTGACACAAGATACCTCAGTTTGATTCATATCAGTGGCAAGTACAATCTATAAATGAAATATTTTTATAATATAGCATTTGTAAATTCTGAACGCTGATTGGCTAAGAGCCGTGTTGATATAACTCAATGTCGACATGGAAACGTCAGAAAATTTATTTCTTTATATTTCTTTGTGCTATATTATAAAACTAATATAAATAATTTTTTCCGTATTGAGATACAGTTATATCAACACTCATGGAAATTGGGAAAACTCAAAATTGTGTGAAAACACTCCGCCCTTCGGACGTCATGCTTCCACACAATTTCTCGTTTTCCCAATTCCCACTTGTGTTGATATAACTGTATATCAACACAGAAAATTTTTATATTTGTTAAATATTAAAATTTAGTTCTGTTGGTGAACCCGGCCAGGACTTAATATTGTTTTTATCTATCTTACATCGTCCTACAGAAAAGCATAAAGTTGTAGTATTTTTAAAATATAAAAAACAACATGCAGAATACGAATAGGCCCCGCTGACAGACCGGTCAGAGTCTGCAATGTTTAAAAAGAGCTCCCACCCGACTGGGAAAAATAAAGCATGTGGCCGAAAGTATATATAGTTAACGTGCATTATGCAAGGTTTTTCTTTTTTCCCCTGGAATTTATTTCAACAGTTAAAGATAATGTAATGTAATGTAATGCCCTGCTTCGCATTCCCAGTATATTTTAATAACAGTGTTCGGCCAAATATGACCGGTTTCAAAGACAAACTTATATTTTATATTTCGCCTTGAAATTTTTACCACAAGTTAGACTTAGTAAAACTAATAAGCACACAAAGTTTCAGCAAGTTTCGTTACTTGCTAATGACGTATGTAAAATCAGGGTTTGTTGCACCTTGTCTATAATATACAGTATATACAGTGTTCTGTCAAATATGACCTGTCTCAAACACAAACTTAGATTTTGAATTTCGCCCTGAAATTTTAACCACGAGTTAGATTTAGTAAAACTAATAAGCACACAAAGTTTCAGCAAGTTACTTGCTAATGATGTATGTAAAATCAGGGTTTCGTTCCACCTCGTCTATAATATACAGTATATACAGTGTTCTGTCAAATAGGACATGTTTCAAACACAAACTTAGATTTTGAATTTCGGCCTGAAATTTTAACCTCGAGTTAGACTTAGTAAAACTAATAAGGAATTTGAGAAAAAAATTACACATACAGTTTATATACCTGATCTTTAAATCTTAACCCTAACACCGTGGCTATTCGTACTGGAACGGTACGCCGAGTTTGATTTGCTATTCGTACTGCAGTCGTAATATTTAAGATAAACCTGACTCCAACCCCTTCTCTAACCCTAACCAATAAAGGTCTAATAAACTATTTGAGAGTTAAATCAGCAGAAAACCGATGGCTAAAACTAAACTCTGACCCGACCTCGTTTCAAAAAACTATTTTATATTGCTACTTTACGTAATGTAAGAATCGGGTGCCATATTCCAGTACGAATAGCCACTTCGTTTAAATCCAATTAGGACTGTAGGCGCGAAAAAAGAGAAATATATTATATTCGTGCGGGCAACATGAGGAAATATGAACCCAACTTTAGTCTTTTGTTTTGCTGAACCCCAGGCCCATAGACATTTCGATGTAAGTATACCTGAATTCGTCTGTGGCTGTTCGAATTCTTATGCTATTTATTATTGTGCTAGTTGTAGAGTTTTGAGCGCGTTCCCGAATTTCTCAATAAGAAACATTATATATCATAAGACAACAGACTGAATAGTAAAACACATGTTTAAAAAAATATAAATAGGTACAATAATACTGTATATTTACAAAATATTTAAATCTAGTTTGTCTCTCCAAAATTATATTAATTTAGATACTTACATATTGATAATATTGAAGAGTAATAAAGAAAGTAGAACTGTTAAAATTTTATAAATAGGTGAAAGTTAAAATCTGCGTACGAGGTGAGTTATTAAGGGAAATTCTTAAACTACTGTATATATATGCTTAAGCCTTAACCTTACAGTAACATTTCGAACTATACAGTATAAGTTTGGCTGCATAAATTTCGAATCAGTCCTAACTTCCTACTGCATCATGGTACATGAATTCTAAAATACCAATATAAATCGAATTGGTTTTGAAATAAAAATCAATTTCAGTTTAATGACAATGCCTTAGATCCTTCAAATTTAATTGCATAGTTCTAGTGTTTGTAACAGGCAATAAAAAGGAAATGGCAATAAAATCTGAAAGAGATATTTATAAAAAAATACCAAGTGGTTAAAAAGGACATGAAAGCGCCGTATGTCCAACATCCATTAGTAATACATAATATAGCCCTGCAAAGTTTGCCGTTTAATTTTCACTCATTTTGTATTACGTGCGGAAAATTGATACCTATTTTTTTCAGAAAGTGGTACTGATCAATTTCCCATGCGTAATACAAAATGACTGAAAAACGGCAAACATTGCAGGGCTGTGGCCTGTATTATCCGCATTTTACATCATTTCGCAACAAAACTTCGGAATATTACTAATTTTGTAATGCTCTTTCAAGCCGTGGTGAAATTTTTTTGTTGAGATCAAAATTTTGGTTATTAGGTAATAGGCCCATTAACATATGGAAAATTTACCGTTGCTGTGGCAACAATGGGTTTCAATAATTTAAGCTCCAATTTTTATTTCATAAAATGATTTCTCATAGTGTATTAAATAGAGAATAATACATGGGTGCTTGGACATACCAGATTTATTTCGAGTGTTGAATATGATATCTCACGATTCAAAACGTCCGTAGCAATGCGTTTTACAACAAATGATATTTTCACACGTAAAAATATCGTATTTTTTACGTATGTTTAAATACGATTTTTCTCAGTGGCCAAAAACTCTATATAACACTTATGTTTATATAATAAATTACTTTAACAATTAAAAAAATACTATAATAGTTTTGTTTGTGGAAACACCACGTAAATGTATTACTGCAATTTATTTACGCTGTGTTTCCACAAACAAAACTAAGGCCACATAAAAAAAGATAGTTGGTTAGCGTCCTTAGCTTTTGCCAAAAAGTGAGCGGGCGGGCACTTTTTTTTTAAATTTTTACTAATTTTTAATGCCTTGGTTTTACTCACTGTTAGGTCCGAAACTGGATTTTCTTGCGCAGTACAGATATTTTTTTATATATTTCAAAATATGATTCATACCGTCATTTTCGCACGCAATTTCGCAAATTATTAACACAATTGACTACAGTCAACAGAAATACTACATACATTAGAGCCCGTTGATCAATAAAAGTTGTTTTTTTATAAATAAAAAATTTTTAAAAATCCTGAGCGGGGCCTTTTTTGTGGGCGGGCAGGGACGCTAACCAACTATTTTTTTTATGTGGCCTAATGTTTGTTTTATCGCCATGCAAACATACAAAGAACTTAAAAAAAATACTATCAAGGCAAAAAAATATTTTGAATAATTGGATTCACCTATAAAGTGTTGGGTCAATAGATTTTTTAAATTAAAATAATAAAATAATTCAAAATGCTAAGAGAAATCATTTGATGAAATGAAATTGTGTCACAGATGTCGATGTCCAATTAAAGACAAAATATCAGTCATATTGAAACGTCACTGTCCCCAAAAGCCTGTTTTTACATAAGATATTCTTTGTTTTTGAACAAGTAATAATTTTAAAAAATAAAAATACGGATCTCAATCGTAAATTTCCATTTTGTAAAACCGTATTGAGCCACCTTAATACATGAGTGCAAATTTAACGGGATTTATTAACAAGAGGCAAAGCAACAGAAGTCAGTGGCCAAGAATGAAACTCTCCTTTTCGGATTTTCTCTTGATCATCAAAAACACCAGGACATGGCGGCTTTAGCTGACACGTTGGCAAAACGTTTGTTACTTCAGTAATAACATGCCCTTGTTGTAATGGCTTGCCATGAATGGTTGTACAATTGTGCACAACACCCCAAGCTTGGATGCATTTATTAGCGTCAACAAGGCCAACCTTTGTTCCTGAAAATAGAAACAACCTGCATGAGATGAAAGATTTTTTGTAGTACTTAAATGCAGCCAATTGCAATTGACTAGGTAGGATTTCAGTCAAGTGGGACACAATTTTCGATATGAAAACCGGTGTCCCAGGATTTTCGCCCCCCCTACATTTTCGCCCCCCCGAGGGGCGAATTTCCTAGGAATATCGCCCCCCAGAAATCCTAGGAATTTTGCCCCCCTTTAGGAAATTCGCCCCCCTTTAGAAACTTCACCTTTTCTTTAGGATTTTCGTCCTCCGTTCAAAATTTCGCCCTTCCTAACAGTTGCATGGGATAATTATTACATGGCTTTAATCATTTGAAATCAGTATCAATTCAAAATTGTTAAGACAGAGTTTGAAATAACAACCGATCACCGATCAATGATCGGCAAGGAATTGCTTATGATCGGCGGAAAAGCAGGGTTTCGGTTTCCAACCTGAAAAAATCAGGGAAAGTCACGACTGCCGATCACCATGATCGGAAACTTTGGGAACGTTATTTCAAGCCCTGCATGTAAGAATACAAATTTACAATTACATGTATCGAAAGGGCTTACAGTTACAGTAGATCAATAGGACTTATGACGCTTCACAGCACACCATGCATATTTTGCATTTTCAGTGTTAATCCTTAAACTCATTGTTAAAAAGTAATCACCGTGGTGGTTATTGTAATTATTGGTATTTTTTGCATCCACGTTTTGTCGTTATCGGAAAATGTATGGTTTGTCACTATTTTTTACTTGCATTATTTCAATATAGTTTGTAAATCTCAGAAGCGAAGGGTAGACTAAGTACACTTGTCTAAGTACCTCAAATGAGTGGTTATGCAGACTGTGCACACCACCAGTTGCTAAGAAGCCTAAAATGTGTATATAATTTTGTCTCCTTGTAATAAATAAATAAATCACACAATAAATCTTTTCAACTTGCAATCGTTTTGTTTTTAGATCAAAAATTCAAAATTTATATGGGGGGGGGGCGAAATTCCTAAAGGGGGCGATATTCCTAGGAGATTCGCCCCCCTGGGGGGCGATATTCCTAGGAGATTCGCCCCGGGGGGGGGGCGAATCTCCTGTGACACCGACATATATGATACTTACATGTAAGAGCATAATTAAAGTTGCAATACAAGGTGCAGTTTACATTACAGCTTATATTGCAAATGACCTTGAGACGTGCATAAGCAAAACATTTGCTCATTGTTTTAAACTTGATGTTTATTGGATAAAAGTTGACGTTACTAGGGGCGAACTTCATTGTTGCTCAAGGTAAATTCATGTCAAATTCGACAGAAGTGTCCACATCGGTCAGGTGAGATAACGCTTTATATAATAACTACAGTGAAGTATGTAATTTGATTGGTCAATAGCCGTGGAGGACCAGACTATCCTTAGACATTGTTATTCTTACGCCAAGCGACGTAAAACTTTTCGTCGCTTGGCGTAAGAATAATGTCTGCGAGCAGGCTAGGCTATCCTGCACTTATCCAATTCAGTAAAATGCCTTTGCGGGGTTTTCACGGGATTCTCAAAATATCATTGTTTCACTGTAGTTATTTTATAAAACAATTACCCACAAAGGATAGCAGGATCCATGCACTTGGGATGTTGATCGACTTTTGGAAAGTGTAAAAATACACTCGTCTGCGGCTCGAGCATTTTTACGCTTTCCGAAAGTCTCGCAACATTCCTAGTGCATCAGTATTCCTTTATTCATATCGAAAATTGTGTCTGAATTGAATGAAATCCCACCTAGTGCAATGTGAGAATTCACCTGGTCACCCTGGCTCGTTTCTCATACAAATTAACAAAATGTACTTATTTTATGCATTAACTAAGTAAGAGTATGCACTCAGGTAAGTTTCTCGGTTAGTTGTGTTCATATGAACAGGCTCTTTGAGTAGGAAGAACAAATAGTAATCTTGAACTGTCTATGCCAGTGTAGGTAGTGCCAATAATATGACCCTTCGTTTGAAGGGCCTTCGCCCAAAACGTTGAAATTCTTCTTATATCTTAAGGTAGTTGCATCCCTACTAACGAAAGCGAGAACAAGTAGCTGACACGCTTTATATACTGAAAATGTTCCTCATGCACAAAGCTTTTACGCCTGCTGTTATGATTATGACATTCTTCTTTTTGGTAGTAATGTTAGTGTTAGTACCGATTTTAGTCTTGTTGGACGAATTTTCGGTGACATTAGTGCTAGTTAACGTCAAGTTAGTGTCACATTCAGTGTCAGTAACATGACTAATATTATTAATTGGATGTATGTTAGGGTTAGTGTGTATGTGGCTGTTAGTGTCATTAGTAGCGGTAGGGTTAACATGAGGATGTGTGTTACTGTCCAGGTTAGTGTGCATGTGGCTGTTAGTGTCATTAGCGGCGATAGGGTTAACATGAGGATGTGTGTTGCTGTCCAGGTTAGTATGCATGTGGCTGTTAGCGATAGTGTTAACGTTAATGTGAGGACGTGTGTTGCTGTCGGGGTTAGTGTGCATGTGGATGTTAGTGTCGGTAATAGCGATAGTGTTAACATGAGTGTGCGTATTAATGTTTACATTAGGGGACATATGACTGTTCGGGTTAATTTCATTAGTGGTAGAGGAAGTGCTATCTTCCTTTTTGTTCACCATTTCATTCATGAATCCAAGCCTAAAGATGTTCTTTAGGCTTCCACCAGCTTTGGAATTGTTCAACAGTTCCGTACTCAGACCAGGTGTTCCAAAATAATCCCAAGTATGACCTCTACTGTGAGATTTATGGAACATGACGGTATGTCATATTCGTGATTGGTATGCAGTACATCAACCTGCAAGGATAAATGAATATACAATTACGATATTATCACATACACACAGCATTACCAAAGCTTTACATTGGCAAAAGGTTTAACGCTAAACATTCCCGATTTCAATTTTATTTTCATGAGAATACATGCCAATATAAAGAAAACATTTTTTGGCAAAATACCGATCCCTGTCCCCTGACTAGAACAAGCCTTGGCACGACTGCTGCTTACAGTACATGCGCAAGGTCAACATGCCTATCAAGACGCTATCAATACTCAATAGTTTTCGCATGTGAGTTTTGATAGATAGAATTATAATTGTTTGTTGTTCATTGACATTGTATCAGTCATTGTATTTGAGACGTACTGGCGTGGTTGGAAATTCTGCATGAAATTTTCAGTCTAAATACTTGATTTTTAAAACTGGTAACAAAAGGTAATTTATCGAGTTATTACAGTACCCTTACCCTTTTTTTTAAAAGGTCCCATTGGTTTGAGGGATTAGTTAATTCTGGCAAAGACACCCTAGCCTTTTTTCTGCTTTGCTGAAAGTCTGAGCCACAATGAAAACACTGCCGACAGGCATTTCCAACCAGAGTATCACAAGTGGGGTATTTCTTTTTCCAAGTAGTATTCTGTATAAATAAAAATAAAATAATCTATTATTAATTCAAGAATGTGTTACAAAAGATGTTAACAACACAAGTATAATACGAATTTATACGGTAAAAAGTAAATTTAGAAGTGTTGAAATATTATAGTAATAGAAAGGATAACTTTAATTAGTTCATGTTTGGTTTAGCAACATACTACTTTGGAAACTGCTGTTCGCACACTTTCTTCTGTTGGTTCTAAATAATAGTCTAAAAAATAAAAAATAGTCAATTTTCAAAATTTTTACTATGAAAAAAAAGGAGGGAGATATAACCCCCTCGTGCATAATTATGGGGAGCGTGGTTGATGAGAGTTTCTCCACGTTTATTTGTAATTTGCAAGATGATATTATATTTATTAACATCATAGATTGATGGCCATATTTGCTGACTACATTGTAAGAAACATTATGTAGATAGCTGCAGAGGTCGAAAGGATTTCCTTCTTTCTGGGAAGTTGGGTTTAGGGTTCAAAATATTCTGCAAATGATTACAATATATAGAGGATATTACACGGCGGCGCGAAGATATGACTTTTTATCTTCGAGTGGTGAAAACAATATTTTACGAACGTGCGCAGCGAGTAAGTAAAATATTGTTTTTAACACGAGAAGATAAAAGTCATATCTTTAAGCCAACATGTAATGTTCTGTTTATCATATAGTCCGAAGCAAAAAATTGTATAAATACTAAAAGTCACATGATCAATATCCTCACTAGTGAAGATATGAAAAATATGTCACTGCGTATTTTTCAGCATCTCACTCTCTACTATATAATAAATAGTATTATAGAGAAAAATAACAAAGTGAAGCAATATGTCTTAGGTATTCAATCATTTCAATAATCAGGTAGTCTATTTGGTAATTTAGATATTCACTGATCAGTGCAATTTTCAGAATTAGCTGTCAAACATAAAAAATTTCTGCGAAAATTTCTGCAAAATTGTAGATCCCAAATAATTTTTGGGAATTAGGTTTCCCGGTTCCGATACTTCCACCTCTGGATAGCTGTCTCTTCAAAGAGCTCTGCCTCATACTTGGCATAGGAGTACGTCTTGACCTACAGTTATTGGTAAACTTAGAAGACCGGCCCTTACAACTTCAAAAGCATTAACTGTAGGATAGTAACCGCATAAACTAAGCTGTAAATGTACGACATGTATATATTCGACAAATTACAATTTGTAAGAATAAAAGAACACATTCTTTGTAATAGATATTCCTGGAAATAGACAACTGAATATTTATCTAAACTATGCATTTGAATCTAAAACCAAATACATTAACTGAAGTAAACTTTAACATATTCTAAACTCTTCAGCTTCCAAGCCAAAATAAATTATTTTTCAAGTCCCTTATTTGAAGTCCCTTAGTTCCCTTAAGGCCACTATTTCAAAAAATAAAATAAGCATAAACTACAACTGTGCTAAGCTAATGACCATTATTATACATTTAATATGTATTCTCGTTTCTAATTGGTCAGAAAGCACCGGCTAATTTTCAGTATTCGGCATTTATTACGTATTTTCCGCCCATGACGTCATCAGCGTCCAATAATTGTTTTTTTGTATTGAACTTGCATCCAAAAAAAAAATTATTGGACTCTCTCGTGCCCAAACCCTTGCGCGGCCAAAAGCTTGAACCTAAAGCGCGGGAAAAAAACAAACAATGGCCGGCAGCAGATTTGCTTCGCTGAATGAAAGTGAACTCTCCAAATTATTGGCAGATAAGGATAGTGAAAGCACGAAAAAACCAACAAAGGGGTAAATAGAAGTAGAAATATAATATTTAGCTGACCTTTGACTTTGTGCAAGGTGTTTGATATTAAAATTGTACTTTTCCTACCTCATGAACAGGAATCGTTTTATACGTTTCTCATGTCTTTAAATGTATAATAAAACAATTATTGGATTCTGCTTTCGCATGATATCAAGAATTATTCAGACCTCGGTCTATGTTGTCCGCCTCAGCTTCGCTTCGGCAGATAACATTGACCTCGGTCTGAATAATTCTTGATATCATGCTCAGCCTCATCCAATAATTGCTTATTAGACTGTATTTTATGTGCACAGGAAATTATTAACCCATTAATTAAATGGGTTAATAATAAACGCACTCTTCCCTAGCTGAGGATCAACAAAATTGTCTGGCATTACACAAACTAAAAGGACAATTAAAATTACTACATAGGGTGGGCGCATCAGGGCACAATACCACTTAAATTAAGGTTAATACAGCCATATAGGTACACTAACTACAATATTATAAGCAATTGTTGGAGAATGATATCCAGAATTATACAAAAGCCAAATTGAATAATTGTTTGATTACACATTGCAAAGTTATTAGCCTGCATCGAATAAGGTAAAGTAGATTGTTAGTTTGTCAAATTTAGCTATTTGCCTGTTTGCCCAGGCCTAGAAAATATATTTCTCTTCCTGGCAGCAAAATTCAAAAATTAAAATTCCTGTGTAAGTCAACTATAAAACGTCCTGCATATGTAAATTTCAGAGAAAGTGTGGGACTATGATGCTGCACTACTTGACTTGCAATTTAATTTGGAATTTTCAAAAAATAAATTATATGGTATTTCTGTGTTTAAGATAACAAAAATTTCATGCAAGGTGCATGCAAGAAAATGTCCTGTGAAGATATTTTAAACATTTCCTGGTAGCAGTGCTGCTGGCAGGGCCGTAGCTTAGAAGACCTAGAACAATAATTGGGGGGGGGGATGTATATTCATATATTCGTGTTCTGCCCCACAGATTTCTTTTGAAATCAATTGTTTTTACGGTATGTAAAGTAACATGGATATATGAATATACACACCCCAATTATCGTGTCTAGCTACGCCCTGGCTGCTGGCAGTGCTGGACATTTTCCAGCACTGTATTTGCCAATCGGAAAATACTTTAATTAATAGTAACTACAAAATATGTGGTAACGCACCCTACTTTATTACTTTACTCTGTCTAACACCAGAAGAGAGGAATGATGGAATGTACTGTATTATTGGTATCAACAATGTTTGTGTGTTTGCATGTACATAGAAGATACGACAGTTTGGAGTTATTGTACATGCATATATGGATATTAATGCATTAATTATTATTATAAACTATAGTTAACATTATTGTGATATTATGGTTCACACAGGTTGGCAATCAGGCCAAGATAGGAAGTCATTAATACATGTAGCATAACACCCAATTATTCATTCTGACACCATGCAACAATTTTTTGGTAGCAATCCCACAGCCAGTGGCATAATTGGCAGGTGTCCCAGGGACAATTGACAGGGGGGCACACCTGGGGTCCTGCAGCAAAAGTAACCATAATTTTATTTGCTAGTACATTTCCAAGGAATTAATAAAATAATGAAAAATAGAAAAGTATTTATTAAATACATGACTTAAGTAGTTAGAATATAGATGTAATTCCAAAACATTCTCACAATAGGCCTTAAAGGTTAACCTTAGCTGATTTGCTTACAGTTTTGCGATAAACAATTCTGCGAGTGCAATAAAAATGTGCAAAGGTATTTAAACTTTATTGCACAGCAATAAAATGAAGTACCGGTCATTATGGATCTAATGAGTTGTTTATGCTTTAGTTAAAAAGTTAGGCGTACAGTTCTTCTTTATGTGAAATGCCAATGCTATGTTGAATAGATATTGTAATGTAATATTATAATAGTTTACACAGACTGCACCAATTGGTGCCTCTTGCATTGTGATTGTGTTGACAGAAATACAGCCTATTCTTTAGTGTGGGGGGGGGGGCTGGCTGATTGACGAGGGGGTTGGGGTTACATTATGATATTGCCCACAACACCTGAAAATTGAAGTAAATAGTAACTAGAAATACATGCATGCAATAACCCCTCGCCTGTTTTCAAAAGATATATACTCAGTGCCGTTGCGAGCACTTCGTCGCAGGGTGTGTGTGTGGTTAGATAGAGGGGTGGGGGGGGGGGGTTACCAAAAAGTTTCCAGATGTACAAAAATTTTTGAGTACATATAATAATTTTTCCGAAAATACAGTTGCTTTCCAAATTCACTTTCTCAGTCATGTCCTGAGAATTACCTGAATTCTCCTGAAAATCTTCTGCAAATCTACTTAAATGTACGTACTAAAAGTGCACTGGAAATCTACCTGAAATTCATCATGAGCAATAATCAGGGGTGTTGCCCCCCCCCCCCAGTGAGTTCCAAGCAAACACTCTCTGATTTATTGTTCGTGTATTTCGATCACTTCCCAAAATATTGTGCATCATACTATAGAGCATTTTGCTGTTGTCATGCTCTAGCATGGTTCAAATTTATGAATTTTTATTATATAAAGTATAGTGTTTTGCAGAGTTTTCGAGCACTGACAAAAATGATAATCTCAGATGTGAAATTATTCATGATAATCTCACATGTAAAAATTTATCGCGTTTTCAATTATCGCTTTTCTGTAAACATTATCGCTTTTCATTTAAGACTGTCCTTTATATATTAAACAGAAAAATACATGGGTGGTTGGAAATACCAGATTTATTTTTTGTGTTGAACATGACATCTCACTCGTTCGCTGCGCTCACTTGTTCGCTGCGCTCACTTGTTCGCTGCACACTCATGTTCAACACTCGAAATAAATCTGGTATTTCGTGCACCCATGTATTATTCTCTATTTAAACTACAGCTAGACTGGTTTAAATTATTATCAATTTATCAGTGATTGTAAAAGTTGGAGATAGAAGTGTTTTGTTTTATAAAATTATCAAGTTGTCGGTGGTCGCAAAACCTCCAAATCCTTAATTTCAAATGTTAGAATGTTAGGGTTAGAATGTTAGGGTTTGTAATCCAAGTGAGAATATATACATTTTAAGACCTAACCAGGAACGACTGCGAAAATGCAGCACAAGGTCCTCTGGTAGGAATTGAACCTACGGCCCTGCGATTCCGGTGCAGCGCTCTAACCAACTGAGCTACAGAGGCCAGCTGTTGAGCTTGAACCGCAAGTTCATGTATATTTAGGTTATCGGGTGTGCGGGTTGTGATAAAGTGGACTTCAATAATTTGGATTCTTGCACTTCACTTGGTGGAATTAATATTAGAATGTTAGGGTTTGTAATCCAAGTGAGAATATATACATTTTAAGACCTAACCAGGAACGACTGCGAAAAATGCAGCACAAGGTCCTCTGGTAGGAATTGAACCTACGGCCCTGCGATTCCGGTGCAGCGCTCTAACCAACTGAGCTACAAGAGACCAGCTGTCGAGCTTTAACCGTAAGTTCATGTATATTTAGGTAATCGGGTGTGCGGGTTGTGATAAGGTGGACTTCAATAATTTGGATTCTTGCACTTCACTTGGTGGAATTAAAATTAGAATGTTAGGGTTTGTAATCCAAGTGAGAATATATACATTTGCATATTCTCACTTGGATTACAAACTATTCTCATTTGGATTACAAAATATATACACGAAATATATACATGTACTATACCGGTACATTTGTATATTCTCACTTGGATTACAAAATATTCTCACTTGGATTACCAAATATATACATGTATATATTCTCACTTGGATTACAAACCCAAACATTCTAATATTAATTCCACAAGTGAAGTGCAAGAATCTAAATTATTAATTTCAAATGCCCTGCCGGGGCTAAGGTTCGAGTGGAAATGCCCAACCCCCGGGATGTGCTTTACAGGAAAATGGCTGGGCGAGGGGGATGGGCACACTTGGATTTGGCTGATGCATTAAAAGTCCTGTGCTTATTCCAGACTGCTTGTCAAATATTTACTTGCTAGAAGTAGAAATTTACTCTGACTGCTGGATGAAGAAGACATTAAATAAGTACTGGTCAATAAACAGAAATGTATTTTATTTCATAGTTATACAATTTTATTTTTATACTATAAAAATAAAATATAAACATGCAGCATAGAATATGCAAATTCGAGGCAAAATTATTGTTGAATCGGTTTATTTATAGGATTTATAACAAATAGCAACTATAAATGTTTGTACCTTGTCTTCACATCGTAATAGCCAATGCTTTTAATTTTACATATTTTAGAATCAGTTCCTTTCCTGGTAAATGCATTTCTAAATGAAATCATCGTGAGTAGTGAGTGCTGAGCAGGCTGTTTTACTATAAACAAATTTTAGGAATTGTTAACAACTTTGAAAAATATATCGTTGCACATTCGGTCACAGTCGGAAAAATGTTCATAGTATGTTGTACCGTCGTTTGCAACTAACGATGAACAGTCGCTAATAAAAACATTCGCGTGATTAGAATCTTCAATGTTTGTCAAGAACAACAACACTTAATTGTTGTTTCCCATGTGCGCAATAAAAATAAGTAACAAAACTTAGTCAGAACTTGTTGGGCTAGAGACCTACTGGAAACTTTTACAGGCTTTTTAATGAGAATAGAGAATGTTTTATCTGCAACTGTTCACCCTTAGTTGCCACCGACGGTATTTGATAACTGATATAAATAAAATACAGTCTGGTTATACTGACTTGAGCGTGTCATGACAAACTCTTTATTGGAAAATTGTGAAGAAATAGTCGAATATAGAGGGTCGAATATCATACTTAAACTTGTATAGCTACAGTATCATTGGTACATAGCGTTGTGAAGACAAGCCTTTGCTTTAATATCTTTCGCTTCAGCAGTCTTTTTTTTCCATACTTCTCTACGCTTTCCCAGGCGAGCTTCTCTTTCCTCAGCAGTCTCCTCGAGCAAACGTTGTCGTCTTCGCTGGCTCCCTCCTTTTCGCGAGACGTTCGGCTTTCTTGTCGTTTCCTTGCCGCTCTTCATTTGGCTCCATACAGTAGTCCATATCTTTTCAATTGGTATTTGATACCATAATTGTTTTATTAAACTCTTTATAGAGCAAATTGCTTCGAAAGCTGTCAAAGCTTTTTGCAAACGTACAAAATACTGCAGTGCAAAAAGCAAATTATTTTCATGAAGTATCTGTCAGTTGAAGTCGTCAGTTCATCTCACAACAACAAATTTTAAACTTGACCAATCAGTGTTCGCTATTCACGACAGTCCGCTATATTTTGAGATCAGTGAGGATGACCACCCATGAACGGTGAACCGTGCGCCCGCGATATTTGATGAACTTTAGACTCCGCTAATGCTTTCGTTTCCCCGGGTGTAAATAGCCGGGGGGAATTAGTACCCTCGCACGGCGCTTCGCGCCGCCGGCTCGGGGATGAGTAAATTGTTAAACACGTCCGAAATTATCAATTCTTGGGTTTCATCTTGGGTTTCACCGAAATTATCAATTCTTGGGTTTCACGTCGCAAGAGTGAGAGATGGTCAACTCTAAAACAAAACACAGTTATAAGAGTGACTCAATTGTTCGTTTTATGTATTAGCCTTGTCTTTGATGGCAAATACATAGTGGAATTTTGTATCATTTTCTCACTCCAGTACAGCATAAGCATCAATGTATTTGAGATTGACCCCACGTCAGATTCACTGCATAACGCCGTAGTGAAACCCCAAAATACAAGAAATTCAGAACACATGTTGAGCCCTAACATAATTATAATCTAACCCTAATCTAATCTTTATCTGACACTAATCTAAACTTGATGATCTTTTTTATTTTGTATGCTTAGGATTGTCAGACAGAACCTTTCTTTTTTGCAATTGATGATTTGAATTATACCTACCATCATCATCGTTGTCAACAGCACGCTTGCACTCCTCATGCTCTATATTTTCACCTAAATGACGACATTGGTCTTCGGTTGAGCAGGTTCGATTTCTTGTTTTCATTTTTGTATTACCACTCCGAAAGCAAGCACTCCACTGAGCCCACGGATGATAGAAACCTAGAATTTAGAAAACTTATTTTTAAAAAATTATCATTTCCTCTATATACAGTGTAATTTTTTGGGAATAGTCGCAATTTGTTTTAATATATGCGTTCCAGTATACGTATAACCTAATTGGCAGTTAGAATACGGTTAATTATAGTAATTAAGACATTATCTCCATAGCTAGATCATAACCTGTGATGGAGAATTTTATGACAAACGGTAGCTTGGCATGAGAAAATATTTGTACTGTACCACAAAATGTTTTAAATATTGAAAATATACCATGTGCACACTTATAGAGAATATCCTTGAAGATATTTAATAATAATGTTGGGCAAATAAGGCAATTTTTAAATTTTTAAATTTAATCATATCAATTTCAATAAATAAATTTGATAATATTATTATGTACATGCAAATAACAATATTTTATTGGCCTCTTTTTCGATTGAATAATAGTTGAAGGATATTGTAGATGGAACTTATCGAATAGAAATTTATATACATTTATTAGATCAAACCAGGAACAGCTGTAAAAAATTCAACTTTTGGTCACTGACTGGAATGTATATAAATTGCTACTCGATAATTTCCATCTACAATACCCTTCAACTATTATGTACATGTACTGGATCATGTTTTTAATCAGTCGGTGCATGTACTAGACACCATGGTCTCACCATCCTGAAATATACTTACCACAAGTTCCATTGTTAAGAAAACCAGGTTTGATTTGACCTTGACAATCTGTGCATGTTGAGTCATCACCTCCACAAACACCACAAAAATCTGTTTTCTTAGCACTGTTCTCGACACCGTCACAACCAAAGTAAATGGGAGCGGCAACTAAAAATTGTAAATAAAGTACTTAGTCTGCATATAAGGCGCTCGATATACCTTCGTTTGTTTATAAGCTCTTTTACCACACATTTTAATATTAAAACATGGCCAGAAATCATGGATATGCGCATAATTATTCTACTTTCTTGCTAATTTGCTTACTATCGATTACAAACAGCTGAAATATGGCTTCTACATGAGTAAACAGGTAGTCCGTTTGCACTTTAACTGTGTAGTCACTGAGATTTGGTTTAAAGATATAGACACTGTTAGGTTTGCGGCGTTATCTACACCTGGCTACTATTTTTAAGTTTTCCATGGCAATCTGACTGAAGGGGCTGCAGAACTGGTGTAATGTGTAACAGCCGTATTAAAATCAAGTTTATTAATGGGGCTGAAAAACATTCATTTGAATATTGAGAATGGAGCTTTAAAGAGGACAATAATTAAGCTATTGAAATTATTGTGGTTTACCGTCCACCATATTCCAATGCAAGGCAATGCTGTCACTTCGTACAAGTTTTTCGTGGAATTCTCCTCATCCTTGAGAACATCGCCATGTACCCCGAAATACTTTTAAAGGCACAATTCAGCCTTTTGAATGATGGTTTTTAAGGCGCATTTCAGCACTTTTAATTGAAAAAACTGACTAGAAAAATCAATTATGCCTAATTCAAGATCAGTGAAACTCGATGTTTTTAAAAATAAAAATGTTTTAAAATGTTAAAAACATTAAGTTTGCTGATTTTAAATTTGCTTAATTGATTTTCCTAGATAGTTTTTTCAATTAAAAGTGATGAAATGCGCCTTAAAAACCATCATTAAAAAGGATGAACTGTGCCTTTAATCACTAGAGGCTTTAATTTTCATCTTGATAATATAGTAAATAAAGATAGTAGAAAATTCATTGAAGTACGTTCTGGAAACATTTGGCCTCGCACAACATGTTATGTTTCCAACTCATGTATCCAGTCACATATTGGATCTTATTGTCACGAGATCATCATGCAGTAATATCAAAATTGGTGAAATACAGGCTTCCTTTTTCCTATCCGACCACTGCTTTGTTAAGTGTAGTTTGGCCCCGTCCCAATCCTAGACAGAAGGAACTTCAATTTCGTAAAATGGGACAAGTTGTTCAATTTCGTAAAATGGGAACATATAGGTGCTTTGAAATCTGACACTGTTAAATCTAATCTACAGTATGTAATGAAACTTGGGCTAATGTGGATGACCTGGTGCATCTATTGCCTTCTGTATTTTTCGAGTTATACCCTTTTCGAATTAAGCCCCTGTCACGCCCTTTTTCGCAGGGGGTTTAACTCGAAGTCATGTAACGATTTAAGCATTCGAGTTAAGCCCCGACATTAGGTGGATGTGATACGTGTACACTCGCGGCCAAATAAGGAGGGAGATAAAATTGAATATTATGTAAACTCGTTTTATAGTTTTCCGGTAACTATTTTATACATGACACAACCGATCGAGTAACTCATCTTGCCAAGAATCCGTCAGAGCTAGATTATGTATGATGTCATGTTCTAGTTTTCAAGTCCCCTACTTCGAAGAAGAGTTATATCTTAGAAAGATAGCTCGCTTCCATATGAACATGTAAACGACTTGCGTTCAGCAGGTGTCGGCGGAACGTGTCGCTATATATCATTTATTTTTTAAATCCGTAATGTGTGAGTTTACAAATCGTTATTGTTATATAGTTAGTGTCAAAGTTTTTCTGTTTGCCAATTTTTCTGTTTGCCGATTGGTCAAAACAGTATCACGTGCCAGTCCACAAAACGTCATGTTCACTGCGTGCTATGCCGAGAAGGCAACCGGTCCACAATGAAACATTTAGTGACCGGTCAATAATAAAATGGGTGCAATATGCATGCGCGTCAACCATGAAGTTACACAGTTCATTTTTAAAACTTTTATTAATTAAACATTTACGGTGTTCCATTTATGAACGGCGGTCTTGGGTCCACAAAACACACTGTTTCCCTCGATCTCAGTAAATAAGTGATAACTAAGGTCCCCCATTTCACGACGTCATTGTCTGTATAAAACTGTAGGCAAAGCAACAGAGATCTTAGTAAAATATATTTCTTAAATTGCTGAAAGTTTAAATTCTCACTCCTTATTTACCAATATTTTTGCGAGTAAACGCGCGTCACTTGTTTACATCCAACAAATGTCGAGGCTTAACTCGAAGAACTTGTTTACTCGATAAAAAAGGCGTGGCAGGGGCTTAACTCGAAAAGGCCTTAACTCGAAAAATATCTACCTCAGTGCAAAACTACGATGAAAACCCGTCTAATATTTTAGAGAAACGTAGCTATATCCTCATGTACAAAGAAAGATGATAATTAACGTATAGGGAACAATGCTCCCGTCGTTCAATGATGAACATAAACGTCTGAAAGTAAATCGCAGAGAATTAGAGAGAAAAATGTTAAAATAAAACTGTGAATTTGACAAGAAACTGGAATCGTGCTTCATGCAATAAATATTCTGCTAAATTGAAAAGGACCTAACGACTATATTATTCTGAACTTATTGACCAGTGCTCGGGTTACTCAGTACACTTTTCAAAGTGGTCTTTTTAAAAACTAAATACTTCGACAAACTTTGTTTTACTACCAGTCATCGAAAAAACTTGTAAGCGACACACTTTATTCCCAATTTTGTGATTAATTAATTAACATTGTCGCTTCAGGTAATTCCCTGTTTATTGCTGAAGCCATATTTCAATGCGATATGCAAATTACGTATACTGAAGAGGTAGAATTAGTGAAGAAGTGAAATTATAAAACACTTAGGCATAATGGTCATGTACATACACAGCCTTGTATCTCTGACCTGACACCATAAGTTTGAAATAATGGCTCAGTATAGTAAGAGCGCGCCTGACATAAGAAGCTGAAAGACATAAGATTAACGTAATTGCAATACAATTTATAAGTTTAACTAATTTATATATAATTTTTCAACCCGCTTACCAATTTTTGAGTTATTTATTATCTGTTGAAGTTCATTGAAAGATTCCAACGTTGCTTCACCAACGCTCGTTTTCCCAGTCACAGCAATATCAAACAAACATTCATCATTGTCCCCGCAAACATTCCTTGCTTCTTGCTCAAAAGTGGAGTTGGAAAAAAGTGAGGCTGTTTTATCCAGAAAGACCGGTGTAAAGTCGAGATCAAGGAAACTGTCATAACTCTCTCCGATTCTGTATGTAAACAAAGTCTTGTTCCTCTCAACAATCCCTGCAATAAATTTACACAAGCAGGTTTAATTTATGAAAGAAAGATGCCGATGAAAGTATACAACTACATTAAAGCCCCGTTTACACGACAGTCATTTTGGGACGGCACGCTTAAATTTTGGGCACGCCACTCTCGATTTTTGTCGTGTGAACGCAAAATTAAAGATCTGCGTACGCAAAATTTTAGGCGGGCCAAGACCTCCTCAGGAGGTAGTTTTGGCCCGCCAAAAATGGCTCCGCGGACCGAAAATTTGTTACCCGCGTGTTTTGTTTCCCACATTGCAAAAATATTGTGTCTGTACAAACAAAATATCGAAAGAAAATGTGGTCAGACGAAGCTATACAAGAGCTCTGATATATATTATGGTCATGGATAAAGAAACAATTGACTGGTATTCTTGCTATGCTCAAGTCAAAGCCCTCATAAAAGCGAAGACAAAAGGAACTGTATTTATAATAAGCAGTTTAAATAAATGCGTATATATGTGATGGTAAAGATTATTCTTATTTCGTAATTAACAATCGTTCGCCGAGTCAAAGTGAGAGTTAATTACCGAGAACGAGGTTTGTAATAATTTTAGTTTATGCTTATCTATATAAAGCCGGGTTTTATATAGATAAAACCCGTGAATTTATAATTAGTAATTCAATTCTATTCATCAACCCCACTTTTCCCTGGAGAGATATCAAATCCCTCCCCTTGCTTTAAGAATCTTACCCAAATAAAACCCGACTGAGAACAATAGAAATCCGCACAAATTTGAACTAAGTGCTATCAGTAGCGTAGCCAGCCCGACTATTTGGTCCCGCTATGCAAATATTTCCATGTTCATTGACTGTGAAAACAATCAATTTCTAAAGAAATGAATAATGATAATAATTTTGAAATTGCATAGCGGGACTAAATTGTCGGGCTGGCTACCCCACTGAGTGCTATCGGTCAACATTCACCATAATCATGCAGTGAGCCTGCAGCGAGTCATTGCTGTAGTATAAATTTTCAACGAAATAAAACAGAATACATAAATATCAGTTTAATTTAAACTGTTGTCACTGCTGGTCAGCCAGTTTATATACGAGATTACTGCATGTTTTAGTTAGTGTTTTAGGCGCAGTGTCTTTTTGTTCGCACACTCTTTCAAAATGACATCCTATAATATGGCTTTATTAGCCTATAAAGATATATTTATCCCCATGAAGGTCAATGAAATATCTAGCTTAGAAAATAAAATACTTTCATGTAATGACTTTTTCAAACATCAACCAACAAGTATTTTTCTAGGTTTATAATAGTTTATAAATAAAAAAACACGTGCATGGAAATACCCAAACTTGGTATTTTAACGAAAATGTTAATAATTAACTGGTATAAGAAGAGAAATGGAAATACTTCCATACAAATTTTCGAAAACTAACTATCTCAATAAAAATATATTATTCGGGAGAAAACTGAGAAAATTGGTAAAAATGAAATGTAAATTTAATGCTCGAAATAAAGTTTAATACACTTTTCGCTACACCAAAAAGTTATGGCTGAATACATCAGATATTTCATGTCAAGTCAAGGTTTTGACTCTGAATGTAAGAGTGCCGTTTCCAGTTTAGGCGCGCCGAACCCAAAATTTTTAGAACAAAAATATTGTCGTGTAAACGCAACAGGCGGACCAAAAAGCATGGGTTCGCGTGTTAAATTTTAAGCTTGCCGTACCCAAAATAACTGCATGTCGTGTAAACGGAGCTTTAAGTTTGGAAATTTCAGTTTCTACTCCTGCGAGCCGCCGCGGTATTACGATTTGGTTTTTCGGACTTGTAATAAGTGCGGTTGGCATTTAAAAAAATCGTTTGTAGATGTTATAGGAGTACAGCAAAGTACTATCAAACTTATATCTATTGTATTCATGGCTGAAATGGTGGACATAAATGGGCGGAGCTAATATTACCTAAACTGCTACTAAGATCCAGTCTCGTCCCTCGAGCATGCCCGTTCGCAGGTTAAGGTTCGGCATAGCTCTGGCGAAATCGAATTGATCCAGGCCTGTGATTGGCTAGCGGCAGATAGCACGTTGAATTTCCAACGTGAGTTCTACGCATGTATGCTTATGCATTAGAAAAATATAAACAAAGTACTTAGAATTTCTCGTCGAAAATCTGATACGTTTTACACTGAAATCGATTGAAATCGATTGCTTATTCATATCGTATATGACCTTTACTGATAAATATAATCTCCTCAAGAATGAGAGAATGTTTGCTGTAAAATATGGACCTGCGGTTGATGTCTTTAAAACTGGACTAAAGGTTTAAATTTCCTTGACATTGGATCATTGACGTTGCTCTCATAATTATACTACACTACGCTACACTACAGGAGGAGTTATACTTATATACTGAAAAACCAGATAATATTTATAGTTAGCACAAAAAAGACTTCATATAATCACTGTATGATACATATATTAAGCGGTAATTAGAATGAAGTTGTTATATGCTATTAAAAACAATAACGGCAAAAACAATAACGACAACAACAACACCAAGACTACAAAACGAACAGGCCTAAGCAATTTTTTGCACATAAATGCCAAACAGTATGGAAAGCTACAACAAACTATCAAAGAATTGCAAAGAATTTTATTTTTTTTTCAAATTTCACGAAAAGTAACAGGCAAAACGCCAACAAATGCAAATTTAAAGCGTCAGATCCAGGGGCGAAGCTAGCCTCTTTTAATTCGGGGGGTGTCTGTCTCGGCCGGTTCTGGCCACTATTTTTCCCAAAAATGTTGGCGAGCAGGGGTGCGGGGGGAGGGGTCGAAAAATTTTTTTCGGACATTAAAAAAAGGGTCGAAAAATTTTTCCCGACGCAAACCGGTTAAATTAAGGGTCAAAAATATTTTATCGTACAAATTCCTGTTAAAACATGGGTGAAACCCTTATTTATGGACCAATATCTGGACAATTTAGGTCTATAAATTCTATTCGATTCCCTCCGAAAGCACTGTAAGTTACTTAATAACTCTACATTCTATTATTTAAAATCTTTGATTGCTCTTCCAATCCAGATGATTCGCCTTGCCAATCCAGATGATTTTTTTTTTGGGGGGAGGGGGTGTCGCCCCCCATACCCCCTCAAGTTTCGCTCCTAGTCAGGTCAGACTCAGGGAAAACAAAGGTAAATTTACCTATCGTATTTGCCAATTTTAAACGCACAAAACTGCACCAAACTCTTTCAAATCACTAGTAAAACCTACAATATGTTTAAACGTACTTGTGTTGTCTCTTATTCTTTATAAATTTCTTCATTTCTTTAACATTTTTGCAATTTATTTAACAAATGTTTTACAAAACTATGAAAGTTCATCTTGTTCGCTTATTGTTGCTATGCTACAGTACTCAGGGAGGTACTGGAGGTGTGTCTTTTGCAAACAAAAACGTTTCTGGTTTACAAAAATATTTAAAGATTTCAAAATGAATATAGTAAAGTGGAAATTGAACTTCGTGTCGTGCAATTTTGGACTGAAATAAACTTGTGATTACAAATCGCACTCCCGCTTCGCGGTCGTGCGATGTTGTAATCACGCATTTGATTTCAGTCCAAATTGCACTCCACTCACTTCAATTACCATTATAAATCAAAGCTCACAAAATCCAGAACAACGTAACTACACAGTATATATTTCGGAGATTCATTGTTATATAGTTAAAAGCAATAAATCTTTCAATTATTTTTACCGTGCGCGTGTTGTACGAAAGTATAATATAAAACATTTTCCGTGTTGATATACAGTTATATCAACACGAGTGGACTGGGGAAAACGAGAAATTGTATGGAAACACGACGCCCGAAAGGCGGAGTGCTTTGATACAATTTCGAGTTTTCCCAACTTCCACGAATGTTGATATAACTATATATCAATACGGAAAAAATAATTTCGAAAACGTAAAAACAAGCTAGCGGTTAAGAAAGGCATTAAATATAGCTACTCAAGATAGAAAATCAAATTTTCACTGTTAAAAAACGTGTTGTTTAATTTTCGTAAAATTTTTTTTTTACACATGAAATAACTGTTTTTCTTCACATAAAACGTGGTCCGATTCCCTCATTACCCCTTTCCTGCATCTCCTGCTGATTAACAATTAGCTAATCGTCTATTTTCATTTTCCCGTTGTAACTCTTATAAAATCTCACATGGTAATTCTGATTAAAATTTTGATTTGTTTTCTATGACCTGTATATCGGGAAAATGTTTCGAAGCAATATTTTGAAAGATGACTCTTCTTTTGAAAGAAAATTTTTCAAAACTAAAATTTAAAACTTACATTTCTGGCCAAATTCATTGTGAAGTATTCGATAACTTGAGTTTGTGTGAACAAAGCTCCCGTTTGGCAATAAAAATTCTTGATCCTTGCTATCATCCCAAAATCCAAGAAGACCGGCTGTTTTCCCTAAAATACAGTATGCGTAAAAACAGATAGTATAAAACAGTGTGTGCAAAGCACAATAATATACATAATATTATGCATAATAATATACATCAAAATGTTACTCGAATGTGATTGGTTGATTTCAGTGCAGTTAATCTCAAACAGTAGCGCAAAATTATGTAGCCTAACAACGATGCAAAACTCTGTAACAACAGTGCCTATCAATAGAGTATATTAAACTGTAATCAAGCATTGTATAATTATACAGTGCCGTATACGTACAACGCAGTCAAGTCCAGTGTAATGCAAATATCTTATGAATGGTTTGACATATAGTCCGGCCGAGTATTTTACTTGGTTCGAACGTACCCTAGCACTAAAAGGGCTCGCGGTTCTCAGTCTGATTGAATAATATAGCACAAACAAAAAAGCATGTCAATCAAGTTTCTCAACCAACTAAAATCTGCCACAAACTGAAACAAGAAAGTTGTTTTGAGTACATTATAAAATCCACGCTTTAAAAGTTATTTAATTTTTTCAACTCCTCATAGCCACAAGAAGAAAGCGAAAAAAGGGCGCAGCAATTATGAAAGCTTTGTTAGGCTTATGTTCAATTTTCTTCAAATTTATTTCTGAAAATGTTTATGTATAGGTTTCACTTTTCATGATTTGTTTTCATTATGTTGACATTGAAAATTAATAGTTTATGAAATGCATTACGATCTAATTTAGTGAATAGCATTTTTGTGCTTGTTTATTAATTCAAAAAATGAATCACTTCAAATTCTTCCCGAGAATCATTTAGGAAATTTATTGCTGCTCATTTAAATTTGCCGTAATCATTTAAGAAATAGAAAACGAATCTCGTGCGTTTATGGGGTGATAATGCACGAGGGGAATGTCGAGAGAAAACGAGTGAAGCGTGCAAAAGATGAAGCCTATACTGGCCAGTGTTTTACACGCTTCTCGAGTACTCTCCCAGCATTTTCCGAGAGTTAAATTTACTAATCCGACACAAATATTGCAGCTTCATTTAGAGTATATATACAAATTAATTACGCCAAATTGGTCAAATATAACCGTGAAATCAAATCCAAACCTTTGAATCGTTTTGGGATTGAAATCTGGTAAGTCAAGAAGTCTTCAATTGCTTTGATGTCTATAGATATTCCTGAAGTGAAGTGGATGCCAATTTTTGATTGGTTTCGCTTTTCAATAAGGACCCCAGAAAAGTCTAATCTTCTTTGCTCATCAAATTCAACTCGATCCCCATTCACAAATACATCTATCTTTCGGCGGCTGTTAAACTCGACCTATATTGAAACAAAAAACATAATGCATAAATAATATATGTAATATTTACCAACCGAGTAAGAGGGCTTTCTTGGCCGATAATGGCCGATAACGAGGCTTGTAAATAACTTATAAAATTCCTCTGTGTAATAAAGCAAAGGTTGGCTTTTTGCTTCTGGAACCCGCGTTTGTTTAACTGAGGATGCCCAGTATACCTGATATACTTCCATGTATTATCATCCCCGAGCCAACGGCAGTAGTGATAGACCCCCTATGGAGTACAAAGGATGCCACCAATGATGTCACTTTGTTCAGCTAACACTCTGGCGGAATTTATAATAAGCTTGCGGAATTCATGACATCACTTTGTTCAGCTAACACTCTGGCGGAATTTATGATGAGCTTGCAAAATCTATGACGTAACTTTGTTTAGATAACTGGTCAGGAGGAATTTATGTCGGAGACTTTCAATTATCATATGTAGTATATAGACCAAAGTACATTTAATCTTAGAATATAGATAATTCATATAGTTATTAGTTTAAATATATAGTTATGAACACATCACTATACGTGCAAAAGGGAAACGAAAGTGCCGAGTAATAGACTAGAAGTTTCGTATCCAACGCAAGAGATAAACAGACGTGACTATGCAACCGCATTGTCAGGGCGCAGTCGAAACTATATAGGATCAAATCGCGATGAATTTGCATATTTTCCGCAAGGAAACTTCGTCACATAACCGCATAGACTTCGTCATATAACCACAATAAGTTCCTATTATTTTACTATAAATATAGCCTCTGTATGTTAGTTAGACACATTAGAACTTCAGTCTACTGGAGAGTTAACATCGATTGTGATACAGTGAAGTGTAACGTATCTAAT
>CACRXK020001182.1:26992-58497 GCA_902702795.2 Paramuricea clavata | reverse complement strand
TAAATTTTGATCTAGACAAAAATTTCATCACAGCTTGAAAGAGCATCACAAAATTAGTAATATTCCAAAGTTTCGTTGCGAAATGTTGTAAAATGCGGATAATATAGCCTTGCGAAGTTTGCCGTTTTTCAGTCATTTGGTATTACAAATGGGAAATTGATAATCAGTTTGATCATCTGATTATCAATTTCCCGTTTGTAATGCAAAATGACTGAAAAACGGCAATCTTCGCAAGGCTATATTATCCGCATTTTACAACATTTCGCAACGAAACTTCGGAATATTACTAATTTTGCGATGCTCTTTCAAGCTGTGATGAAATTTTTGTCCAGACTTGTCTAGATCAAAATTTCACTTAAACTGGGGATATAGCCTTGCGAAGTTTGCCGTTTTTCAGTCATTTTCTATTACAAACGGGAAATTGACAGAGCCAAAGGGTATTGGGCTGTCAATTTCCCCCGCGTAATGCAAAATGACTGAAAAACGGCAAACTTCGCAAGGCTATATTATCCGCATTTTAGAACATTTCGCAACGAAACTTTGGAATATTACTATTCATTTTGTGATGCTCTTTCAAGCTGTGATGAAAGTTTTGTCTAGACTTGTTGAGATCAAAATTTAGTCTATTACGCAAGTGGTCAATTGGCCTATTGTATAATTTATGCATGAAGTTAATTCGATGTGGGAGGTATATCCGAGTGCCCTCTGATAATTCTCCACTCACTTTTTGTTCGAGCACAGCTCTCCTCACCGAGACCGTCTCCTGTAATTCTCTCAATTCTCGCTCGTGTTGGTTCATTAATTGTTCCATTTGTTTCGCCTGATAAGCACTCAGTAGATCTTGTTCTTTCTGGAGTTTTGAACGAAGATTTTCTTGTTCTTTTAATTGTTCTTCATCAAGTCGTAACTGAAAAACATAGTTTTATTCCATTTAATGGTTGAATTATGCTAGGGAGGGTGAGATCCATATATATATGGAATGACAACTCGAGTCCTAACACAGCGGGACAGCGTGTTAACCACTAAGAGGTCCTTGAATGAACCTTTTCTTGTCTGTATCCCACCCACATACTAATAAAACAATAGAATCATTTAGAGATGAGCCGATTAATCGGTAAATAATCGGCAAAGCCGATTAATCGGCCGTTTTTTAAATAATCGGTAATCGGCCGATTATTGCCTGATAATCGGCCATAAGACTTTTTCTGCAGCTGCCAATCACATGCTAAAATACTGAATACAAGCGAATAGATTTTCACATTTTGTTGCAAAACCTGTGTCTTTTGTCTCAAGCAAAGTGAAGCTGGGAACATTTCCACTAAAAAAACGCAGCAGACTAGCTCCGCATAGCTGACAGTGCCTTGTTTTTACACCATAATCTGCCAAAACTAAACTTTGACTATTGATATGAGAGACTGAAGCTGTTTTTAATTGTACAAAGTGTGTATTGTAAACAATAAAACCACATTTACAACTTCATTGTTGTTCATCTTGTGATTTTTCGCTTGCTTTTTAAAATAATCGGTGGGTACCGATTAATCGGCCGATTAGTTGCAATAATTGGCTTATAAATAATCGGCCTCAGTAATCGGCAATTTTCCTTATCGGCTCATCCCTAGAGTCATTTATACGGGACAAAATAAGTCGCGACTTACATAAGCCGCAACTTAAATAAGACGCGAGTTTGTCGTATAAAAGGTACAAAATTCTTACGTAAGTCGCGTCTTGGATAAGACGTGACTTAAATAAGAACAGGATTTTTAGCTGTTCTTATTTAAGTCGCGTCTTAAATAAGGCATTTTGGATAAAACGTCTAACTACACATGCCCGAAACTTGAAACAACGTAAAATTATTAGTCTTGCATATTAAAACAAAAACAACCAAAACAACATTATAGTTATAGCAAGTAAATAAGACTAGGGCCGTGGAGAACAATCTATACGATAACTCTGCTTATATAGGACGCGTCTTATGTAAGTCGCGACTGATGTTGTCCCGTATAAATGGCCGTAATGATAATATTGTCTGTGTTGGTGACTGGTGTAATGTACTCAGGCGAATATGATGCTTGTGATGTTACTCTGAGTGTATATCCACACCGGGCAAGCTTGAAAAATGTGCCTGGCCACGGTGGGAATCGAACCTACGACCTTTGGAAAAAGGTCGTAGGTTCCACCGTGGACAGGCATATCTTTCAAGCTTGCCCGGTGTGGATATAAACTCAGAGTAACATCACAAGCATAATGATCATTTTGTTTGTTTTATTTGTTATTCTAGATCATTACAATATTAAATAAGTTTTCTCTAACGTTTCGGTTTCATATACGAAAATCATTTTCAAAGATTTAAAGTTTGTTCGTTCACTGCAACCAGGTATATCAATCATGTTTCGGTCGCTACTCTGTTTTAAATAAATGATTACAAAGCCCAGTCGAATTGTAATCAAGACCCAACGTTTCGACACTCCAGTCTAGTGTCTTCATCAGGGGTGATCTAAAACTGCGATCGTGGCTTCTTAAATACCCAAGGGATGACGTCACCTGCCAATGAGATGCATATATTCCTCTGGCAAATAGGCGCCGTCATCCCTATTCCAAGCATGATGACTCATATTTATATGCCACGCTTCTAGGCAAAGTCTTTGATCATAGCGATTGTTTGAGGTAATTTGGGAAAATTACCACAAACAATCGATTGCGTGGGAAAACTCTAAAGTAATTACCAGAAACAATCGCTATGGTCAAAGACTTTGCCTAGAAGCGTGGCATATAAATATGAGTAATCATGCTTTGAATAGGGACGACGGTGCCTATTTGCCAGACGAATACATGCATCTCATTGGCAGGTGACGTCATCCCTTGGGTATTTAAGAAGCCACGATTGCATCTTTAGATCACTCCTGATGAAGACACTAGACTGGAGTGTCGAAACGTTGGGTCTTGATTACAATTCGACTGGGCTTTGTAATCATTTATTTAAACCAGAGTAGCGAGCGAAACATGATCATTTTCAAAGACTTGAACGTCTCCACTTCCTTATTAAATTTTGTAATAATCTAGAAGAACAAATAAAACAAACAAAACGAATGAACCTGGATTCAAGCCTTTTAACGAAAAACAATGATCACTTACTGATTGTCGTTGTAGCATATCATAAATACTCTGATCATATTGTAATTTGAGATCCGCCATTTTACGATTCCGATCTTCTTTAAATGTCTCAATTAATTCTTTATGATTCTCTTTGGGCGCTGTTTGTAGCACTTGCTTCTGATATGCTTTATATTGGCGATATTGGATCTTGACCGTGTCATGAAACTGCTTCTTGATCTTAAGTTCTTGCGCCTGAAAGGAAAAAATAATTGGATGACTTTAAAAAAGTAACTTGATTGAAACACAATATAGAGTAAATCCTGTTCTGGGAAATATTTCTCATCACCACCATCATTATCACCATTACCATCATCATTATCACCACCACCTTCAACACCATCATCACCACCACATTACCATAATCATCATCATCATCATCATCACTCCATTACCATAATCATTATAATAACCATTACCATAATCATCATCTCCACCATTACCATAATGATCATCATCATCACCACATTACCATAATCATCATCACCACCATTACAATAATCATCATCACCACCATTACAATAATCATCATCACCACATTACCATAATCATCATCATCACCATCATTACCATAATCATCATCACCATCATTACCATAATCATCATCACCACCATCACCATAATCATCATCACCACAATTACCACCATTACCATAATCATCATTATCAGCACCATTACCATAATCATCATCACCACCATTACCATAATCATCATCACCACCATCACCATAATCATCATCACCACAATTACCACCATTACCATAATCATCATTATCAGCACCATTACCATAATCATCATCACCACCATTACCATAATCATCATCACCACCATTACCATAATCATCATCACCATCATCACCACATTACCATAATCATCATCACCACCATCACCATAATCATCATCACCACAATTACCACCATTACCATAATCATCATTATCAGCACCATTACCATAATCATCATCACCACCATTACCATAATCATCATCACCACCATTACCATAATCATCATTACCACCATTACCATAATCATCACCACCACCATTACCATAATCATCATCACCATTACCATAATCATCATCACTCATTACTATAATCATCATCACCACATTACCATAATCATCATCACCACTATTACCATAATCATCAACACCATCATCATCATTATCATCATCACCATTATCATCATCACCAACCTTCAATGTCTTTGGTTGTTGTTTTTGTTCCATCATATGTCGTCGTTTGAGATCTAACTCGGCTCTCTTGTTATATTCCATCTGATTGCTCCACTCAGTAGATTGTTGTGTCTTCTGATGATCTAATCTCATCTTCTGAACCATTTCCAAATGTCGGAACTCCATGTCTTGTGTACACTCGTGATGACGAACTAACATTTCATGAGCCTGGTCCTTTTGGCCGCCAAGTTTGTCCATTTCCTGAAGTACAGCAGTATAATTTGAGTTTAATAACTGAATAACAAAGCTGGAACAATACTTTTTCAACCACGAAAGCATTGTTTGTCTATAAATTAACCTATATAAGATTTTCAGCACCAAAAAGTCGTCATATTGTTGCCCAATAGAGATAAGACAGAGTTAGGATTAGGGATTACAGTTAAGGACGCTAAATAGCTTGATTAGGATTACAAATTAGAGTTAAAGTGCATATGACATGAAATTTCTTATTTTCTTAAATGAAATAACTCTTTAAGCTGTAGTGTAACTTATTTTTCAGTTTCTTGTTTTTATGGTTTGTTCTCGAGATATTTCAATTTGTTTGATATGTAAATGAGTGTGAATATGTCCGCTAATTTATGACGTCATGTTGGTTGCAAGCTCTTCAAAATGGTTGAATATCACTGCTATCATCCAAGATGATAATTTCAAACTTCACTCACTGGTAAATGTGATGAAACACTGTAGAAAAACGTGAACTGATATCTACAGTTTTTAGAGTTAATAGATTTATAACTAGGTAAGTTCAGCTTGCAACCCACGTGACGTCATAAATTAGCGGACATATTCACACTCATTTACATATCAAACAAATTGAAATATCTCGGGAACAAACCATAAAAACAAGAAACTGAAAAATAAGTTACACTACAGCTTAAAGAGTTCTATCGTTCAAGAAAATAAGAAATTTCATGTCATATGCACTTTAAAGAGAGTAAATAGACACAAACCTCTCGCAGTAATTTTGCTTCAAGGTCATGTCTATGTACAATTTGTTGGCGTCGAAACTTCCTGATTTCTGCCTCGAGATAATCTTTATGTTCTTTAAGTTTTGTTTGTGTGAAATGCTGTTGATCTGCCGCCACTTTGCCTTTCTCGTCACGGTATTTAGAATGATCGATCTTGCCTTCACGAAGATCCTGCAAACAACAAAAGCAAATTAAGATTACAGGACACCCTTTTTGGCGTTTTGCGGAAAATCGCTACTGCGCGCTCAAAATCAGTCCGATTTTCATCAAATTTTCACCAAATGTTAGCCAGTGCATGCAAAATATGATAAAGTTGTAAAATTGACAAACAATAAAATAATGTAAGAATTATTCAGGAAAATCTTAAGTCGCGGTACCTTTACGCTTTTGAGTTGTGCTCCTGCTGGTTTTACGTTATATTTATGAAAATATCATTTTTATACAGTAAAATAGTTGTTCTAAAAAATTGTGTTCGGATTTGTTGCGATTTCTTTGACGACTGCAATATATTTCTGAATCGTTTGTGTGAATTGCTCCTTATTATTAAAATATCCAAAATTAGAACAAAGCCGAACACAATTTTGAAACTGACGTCTTTAGCTATGTACTGTGAAAATTTGCAGGAGCACAACTCGTTTATCAACGGGTTAGGGTTAGGTTAGGGTTAGGATTAGGTTAGGGTTAGGGTTAGTAATTGCCGTAAAATTCTTCGGGAGAAAATCGAATTTGAATATTACATTTTCAATGTTTTTCTTATTGCAAGCGAAATGTATTTTATTAAATAACTCTGCGAGTTTTCAACATTTTTCGTCCAAACTTGGTCAGATAGTAGAACTAGTCTAATGCTTTCATGGAAACCAATAAAAAATTTTAGGCAAAATTAACACTCAAAGGTGTTCTGTAACCTTAAAGTGCCTATGACACGAAATTTCACCCCAAATGTTTATGATTGCATTGTAAAGATCACTTAAAATGTCTTAATAATTTCTTTTATAGAATTTTCGTAACTTGCTTCCTTTGCAAGATATTCAACTTTGTTTCATATGCAAATATCACCGGTGTGACATCACATCTCATAATGACATTTTGAAAACGCAATATTTTGCCATGATAAAATATTTTTACAAACAAATACAGAGGGTTAATTACCAGTTATGAAATTAATACATATACAAGGGTAATTTTTAAGTTTTTTAGGTACGTATTCGTCAAGAAAACTATACTTTTCTGAAAACTCATTATGAGATGTGATGTCACACCGGTGATATTTGCATATGAAACAAAGTTGAATATCTTGCAAAGGAAGCAAGTTACCAAAATTCTATAAAAGAAATTATTAAGTCGTTTTAAGTGATCTTTACAATGCAACCATAAACCTTTGGGGTGAAATTTCGTGTCATAGGCACTTTAACACAATGGGAAGATTAATACGAGAGACAATTTTCTCATATATTCTTACCTTTTTAAATTTCGACTTGTTATTCTTGTACGCTGTCTTTTGTTTGGTGGCGCACATTTTCATTTCATTTTCATGTTGTTCTTTGATTTGTTTTGTCAGTTTTCTTTCGTCCGTTGCAAATTGACGCAGCTAAACATTAATATCGTGTATAAAATCTGACTTCATGACAATAATGCCTTAAGAAAACTTTGCATTGATAGGGATGCCTGAAAAACGCCAGGAGAATGTCGACGTTTTCATGGATTGTAAAATAACTGGATAGGAAACTTCCTGACGTCACAGTCTAAACCTAGTTGCAATCTGTGACGTCACGTGTATTGCCAAGGCTCTCAGCATTTTTGTTGTTTCGCTATATTTTCCGCTTTAAAAGAGTAATAATGAAGCATGAACTAGTCTAATTGTTTTAAAAACATGCCTCAGCCACACAAAGTATTCAAGGTAAATGTTTTTCGTCTTTGTTTTGTATTTTTTAACATTTGTAGCTACGAAATTGGCGTCGCCAATCTTTACGAAATTTGCGATGCATTTTTCACTGTTTAGTGCTTGAAATATTTGCTAAAATTGACCGGGAATACTTAGAGATTTCATCCTAGAATGGCCTAGTTATATTTATTTGCTCTTTGACTAAAATGTTTAGCTGTATTATCGCTAAACATGCCGTTTTTGAGAATTTGGTTTGCAACTAGGTTTCAACGCCATCATCCCATTGAAAACATTAGGTCACGTCAGCTAGTTTCCTATCCATGTATTTTATTATCCATGACGTTTTCAAGCAAAGCTTTGTTTCACCACAGAGTAGATATATATACAGAGGTCTCACTTCTGCTGGAAAACTGTAAGGTAGTTTTTACAAAAATAGCTGGCGGTTCTTAGCCAGTCCGGCAAAGAGAGGCATCCAAGTACCCTTGTAATGCGATGTTTTGAAAGAAACTTTGTAGTGATTGTAATGAAGGGCAAAATTGGATGAGTTGTACAGTCATAATTCATTGATACACTGATACATATATGTACACAACATGCATACGTCACGTCGTTGACTTTGAGCTAAACCATTGCACCACCCTTAAATTTTTTTTCCACCTCCCCCACTATTTCCACCAAAATCCGGCCTTGGTTGTTTTGTTTGTACATTAGACGGCCGACCAAGTCATCAATTTGTACAACTGGATGGCAACTTTATGTTAGAAGCTGGTAACAGGCATTTTCTTATAGTTCAAGCCTTGGTGAACAAGACTATATGTGTTACCACTTCTGATTTTTGCTTTATAGCCAAAAATTTGAGAATTTTTAAATTTTGCCTATTAAATTACTATGATCGGAAAAAATGTAAAATCTCATGTTCTCTTATACGAAAAATAAACTATACCACTAGAAAGATCGCAAAAAACTATGTGTAAGACAATTAAGTGAGTTCTACGTTTTTCCAATCCTATTTCCAGTTTTTAATGCTAAAAAATACGGAAATGACCAAATTAATGTGTGTAATAAGTGCCCATTTTGCCAACTTTAACCATCTTTAATTCAAAATCGGCTTGAAAATCGCACTAGTCGCTTAATTATCTTATATATACTTTTTTTTGCGATCTTTCTAGTGGTATAGTTTATTTTTTGTATAAGAGAACATGAAATTTTGCATTTTTTGCCATCATAGTAATTTAATAGGCAAAATTTTAAAATTCTCAAATTTTTGGCTATAAAGCAAAAATCAGAAGTGGTAACACATATAGTCTTGTTCACCAAGGCTTGAACTATAAGAAAATGCCTGTTACCAGCTTCTAACATAAAGTTGCCAGCAAATTCTCTTTAGAGGCACTTTTTGCCACCTTGGTCGGCCGACTACATAGCCTATCGAAGGCACTTCAGCGCATAAACCGTATATAACTTATTATCTATGTTAGTCAACGTTTATTCCTAAATCTGGTCCTTCACCGTCACGTGTGTATTGTATTTTTGCTAAATCCACCAGTAGCAATTTCCAATTTCCCTCGAGTCACGGATAGGTAACTTTCCTAAAACATTGCTGTTGGTTAGTTGGGCAAAAATACAATACGCACGTGACGGTGAACGACCAGATTTATGAATAAACGTTGACTAACATAGATAACGAGTTATATTGTTATTCGAATGAGTTTCACAGCCATCTTCCCTTAGATAGGCTATGGTTTGCACAAGCCGTTAAATGTCAATCCATTTCGAATGAGTTCGACAGCTCAAGAGCAACAAGTCTCTAGCTGCATCAGTCAGAGTGTTTATTCAACAGTAAAGTGCCGTACCTTCTGCTCATAATCAGTTTTATGTTTACTCTTTAGTTTCTCCATTTCTCTGTCAAACTGATGGACCTGTTGTTCATATTCTCGATCTAACTGTTTCCTATGTTCATTCATTTCGTTCTTCAGTTTATTCTCCAGCTGTAGTAACTGTTTCTGATGTTGTTGTCTCATTTGTTTATAAACATTCATCTGTTCCCTGAAATCATCATTCGACTGATGTTGTTCTCGCTGTCGTAGGATGGCGTTGATCGGTCGTATCGTCGCAAATCTCTCGTCTTCTTCTCCATCCTCAAATGTTGAAAATACGTTAGTAAAAATATCGCAAACATTTCCAAAATACACTTTACGGTTGAAACTAAGAGCCCCGGGGGGGGGGGGGGGATCTTTCCTTGTAACGAAGTGCTGAATTGCGACGCAGTTCAAACATGATGGAGTCTAAGGCTTTCTAGGGTGTCTGTGGCTGCTGGGCTGCTACCATTCGACCAAAGTTTAAGGATGCTTTTGGGTAAAAGTGAACCGGATTTCCTGGAAATCAACGGCCAAAGTGCAGAACCAACCACAAGTCTAGTTAGACGCAAAAGCACAAGTCAGAGCAATGACACGTCAAGTAATCTCAGCGGTAAGACGCAGCGCATAAACCGTATCAACTTATCTACCGTACCGGGTACTCTCATTCTCCCCTCGTTGTAGTAAGCCTCAGTTCTTCCAGGGGGAGAGCTGTTCAAAAAGCACAAACTCTAGAACACTAGTAAAATATTCCGGGAGAGAGTGGTTCAAAAAAAAAAAAAAAAAAAAAAAATCTTGAAACTAGTCAAATATTCCGGGGGAGAATGGTTCAAAGAACACAAACTCTTGAAAACTAGTCAAATATTCCGGAGGGAACTAGTCGATTCTACCAGGGGGGAGCACTGTGGTTACCTTCTTGGGTGTAAATAGACTGATGACGTCATCATCCTTAGCTATATTCTCCTTGACTTCTGCTTTACGTTTACTTTCAGCGGTGGCTCCAGGTATGCTTTCCGTACTACTGTTATGATTACTGGATATTGAACTACCATGACTCTGGACACTGGCCGTCTTATTGTTGCTCACTCCAGCCTAAGAAACAACATTGAATAACATTGTATTTAATCTTGCACTGTCGGCAATAATAACAAAACTTCAGATTGATAGGGATACAACTACCTGAAAAATACAAGGAGAACTTCGAGCAAAGGCCCTTCGTTGGGGCACTAAAGGCCTTCTTAGGGCCTTCGCTCGAAACGTCCATTGACTTCTAATGATTTATAATAATATTTCTGCAAGACGGATTTTAAAAAACTGAGGGCCTGTTTATATGGAAGCCGGGCTGGCCCGCTAAGCGAGAGCCTGGTAAGAGAGATCTCGCTGTGTAGTTATTTTTATAGTAAAAATTATCGTGCGTTTATATGGACAAGCGGGCTGGTCCGGTTGCAGAGATCTCGCCTGAAAGAAGCGACATCTCGCTTAAGCCTGGCGCACACGATGCGATTTTAGTCGGCCGATAAAAATCGTTTGACTAAAACTAACAAAATCGTTGTGTGTGCGGTGTCATTTTTAACCGATTTTTGTTGCTCGATTTTAATCGGACAACATCAAAACGTTTTGATATTATACGAATTTTATCGGTGGAATTTTAAGTATAACCAAACAGATTTCATGCTGTGATCACGTGCTTGTATTTATTTGGCAACATGGCGGCTACAGTTCAGGGAGCGTATTTTTTTCGTAATCGTGTGCGGAGTATACCGATGTATATCGGTATGTCAAACGATTTTTTATCGGCTAACTAAAATCGCATCGTGTGCGCCAGGCTTAACCGGGATGGAAATTTCTCCATATAAACACTCACAAGCGGGCTAGCCCGGTTACCACCGCAAGCTATTTTTAACAACTGTCAAAACAATTTCAAAACAACAAAATTGTCCCGGCAAGCGGGATGAAATTTTCTCATATACCACAAAAGATATTCATCCCGCCTACCGGGCTGTCTCGCTAAGCGGGCCAGCCCGGCTTCCATATAAATAAGTCCTAAGACTGTCCGTGTCAAAATGAAGTTCATCTTCACGAGTATTTTTCAGATAGGTGCACCCCTATAAATCCGCAGATTTTTAACACTGTATTGAGTCTATTGACCACTTCCAAAGGATAGTTTAATTCACAAAATATGTTTAAATCTTTTAAGGTTTGAATAGCGATAAATTTGATTTGCTTTAGAAGATCACGTTTATTCCACGCTGATCAAGATCAATGATTACAAATCAGAGCCCTTCCAATCAATTAAACAAAATTTCAATCATTTGCTTGGTCTATGTTTACGTTTTAACGTATTCACATTTATTTAATTACTTTCTTGATATTTATCATGACAAGCAATAATTTAATACTGATCATTTAGTATATTATATTGATATTTATCTTGATATTATATGCAATGTTTATATATTTTATAACCACCTTAGATTCAGACTCGCCATTAGGATTAGATGTTAGGTCAGATTTTAAACTCGTATCGTCATTTAGTTGTACAGAAGACATTGTACTTGAAAATGAAGACATCTAGATAAGGTAATATTAAAGTTATTGTGATAGTAACTTTATATTAATAACCGAACATATTTTCATATAGGTAAGTTGTCTAATTATTTGAATCATTTGCTGAATGTGTGCAAATCAGGTCCTTTTGTTTGACGATGTACAGTAACAGCGTTGTGAACATGTGTTTTCTAGAAGTAAATTCTATGTTTTGAAGGATGTGTGAATGTTATTGTCGATTTCGAGTCACTTTTCAACGCGCGGTTCCCAAGTTCGTTGCAAACCTGCCAATTACGTTTCCATTATTCCAAATTCGAAAATTGGGCGTGAACTTCGCAAAAACTGGTTCGGAAGTACATTTCAATGTTTGAACTTCTGCTGTAAACAAGTGATAGTTCAAGTTGAAATTAACAATTCAATGGAAAGTTCTTGGTCCAGTGGTCTACCAAGAAGGTTTGTATTTCATTAAATTGATCATTATTATTGAGTATGAACATTTGTTTACAAAGGAAGTTCAAATATTGAAATGTACTTGCGAACTTTGTTGCGAAGTTCGCGCCCAATTTCCGAACTTGGAAACGTAATTGGCAAGTTCGCAACGAACTTGGGAACCGCGCGTTGAAAAAGGACTTGAAATCGACAATAAATACAAAGTCAATTCCCTCATGCATTTCTTGCAAAACGTAGAATTTACTAACCAAAACTGCTACTGTGATACACAGAAACTTTGATAGTGTGAACCAGTCTTACTGTCGTTCCAATTGAAGTGTTGCTCAAATATTGATTCAATACATTACCTCGGGCTGACCAATTCATTTGATCAAGTTCCTCGAGATATTCATACACTTCCTAGTATAATTGTAAACTTCCTGTTGAATAGTTTGAATGCACCAATCACCTTCGTTGTTTGTGCAACTAACCAATCATAAATAGAAAGGAAGTGACCAGAAATGATCAAATACTTGGAATTGGCTCTTTCACAGGAAGTGTATGAATATCTCGAGGAACTTGATCAAATGAATAGGTCAGCCCGAGGTAATGTATTGAATCAATATTTGAGCAACACTTCAATTGGAACGACAGTAAATTAACCAGATACACGTCGGGTACGGTTCTCGACTTCAGTACATGGATCAGAAATCTCACAAATCATGGGATAGTACCGCAAAATCACGCGAGGCTCTGCTAATCCACGCGAGATTTTCAGTTGAACAAATTGCACATTTTAAAAACCTCGTGCGAATCACACGTGGGATGGTGCAGGAAAGATCACGCGATTTTCGGAATTTTTATCCAGTTATGGACTATGATGAATACCTGAGAACTTGCATCATCATCATTATCAAAAGAACTGGAGTCTTCTACACCCGTTGTTCCATCATTCATAAATATTTTCTTCACTCTTTTATAGTTCATGTTATCTAATGCCCGTACTTGACTCTTAGTTCTCTGAACCAGTTCTTTTAAGACGTTCTTTTGTTGATGTTGCGTTAAGAACTCGTGCTGAAAGAAAATTAACCGTGATTACAGTAACATACCCAGTACTTGTGAGTGTTAATGAAAGTGCAGCCGTTTCTTCATTCGCGTTCACTTTCATTTGCGTTCACTTTCATTTGCGTTCACTGTCATCTGCGTTCGCTTTCATTTGCGTTCGCTTTCATTTGCGTTCGCTTTCATTTGCGTTCACTTTCATTTGCGTTCACTGTCATCTGCGTTCGCTTTCATCTGCGTTCGCTTTCATTTGCGTTCGCTTTCATTTGCGTTCACTTTCGTTTGCGTTCACTTTCATTTGCGTTCGCTTTCATTTGCGTTCGCTTTCATTTGCATTTCCTTTCATTTGCATTCACTTTCATTTGCATTCACTTTCATTTGCGTTCACTGTCATCTGCGTTCGCTTTCATTTGCGTTCGCTTTCATTTGCGTTCACTTTCATTTGCGTTCACTTTCGTTTGCGTTCACTTTCATTTGCGTTCGCTTTCATTTGCGTTCGCTTTCATTTGCGTTCGCTTTCATTTGCGTTTCCTTTCATTTGCATTCACTTTCATTTGCATTCACTTTCAGTTGCGTTCACTTTCATTTACGTTCACTTTCATTTGCGTTCGCTTTCATTTGCGTTCACTTTCATTTGCGTTCATTTTCATTTGCGTTCGCTTTCATTCGCGTTCACTTCCATTAGTGTTTAATTAAAGAAGCATCTATAAAGTACTTACAGGCAAAAGTTCTTGACTGCTTGGTCTGTCAGGAGGATTTTTTTCGAGACATTTACTAATAAACTGTTTAAAACTTGCAGACCTGCGAAAAACATCATAAAACATTGAGAGAAAAATGTCAACTCAAGTTAACGACCATCTGCACTCCTGGATGTTTAATGAAACCTGCAATAAATTAATGACAAAGAAGCGTTTGTCTAGTACCTACCATCCGTCCGTACTCAATGCAGGAGGGTCATTTTGAGCGATGTGATATAATGCACTCATTGCGTTCATATTGAATAACGGTGGTTTACGTTCAGCTAAAGAAAAAACACTTCATAATGGACCTTTCCCCTTATAACTGAAATTTTGATCTAGACAAGTCTAGACAAAAATTTCATCACAGCTTGAAAGAGCATCACAAAATTAGTAATATTCCGAAGTTTCGTTGCGAAATGTTGTAAAATGCGGATAATATAGCCCTGCGAAATTTGCAATTTTCAGTCATTTTGTATTACGAGCGGGGAATTGATGCCCCAACACCCGACTGGGCTGTCAATTTCCCGCGCGTAATACAAAATGACTGAAAAACGGCAAACTTCGCAAGGCTATATATTATCCGCATTTTACAACATTTCGCAACGAAACTTTGGAATATTACTAATTTTGCGATGCTCTTTCAAGCTGTGATGAAATTTTTGTCTAGATCAAAATTTTAGTTATAAGGGGAAAGGTCCATTACTGCAGATATTTGCCTGTCATATTTTCAAACTAAAAAAGTCTTATGGTTTAAGCCAACATACCTAATTCAATACAGGTTATTCCTAATGACCACACATCAACCTGAAACACACACAAAATATTGATTCAACACTCTGCGCGAGTGTAGATATTAGAAAAATACAAGAACTCGAGGTAACTTCCTGACGCCTTCGCTCGAGACGTCGAAGTTCTCTTTTGTATTTTCAGGCAGTTGTATCCCTACCAACCAAAGTTTTGTTACTTAATGATGGTTTCTATTCTGTGGTGATCTGGGCTCGAATTTTATCGCGGCAATTGCCGTAGAGGGAGAACAAAATGCCATGGATCATTGCGGCAACGACGGCAATTTTTTGCCGTATAGTGCAATTTTTATACTAGTGTTCACTGTGCATTACTATTTTGATACTTGAATTCAGATGTTGATCAAATCATGCGTAAATCACTATTTTAAGCCCCGTTTACACTACGTTCAATTTTTGGTACGGCACGGATAAAATCGGTACCCGTACCACTTTTTGGTGCTTGAATTACCTATTTAGCTAAGCCCCGCTTACACTACGCTCAATTTTTGGTACCGTATTACTTTTTGGTTCTTGGACTACCTAAAAAGGTAGTCCAGAACCGAAAAAATTGGTACGTGTACCAATATTATCCGTGCCGTACCAAAAATTGAGCGTAGTGTAAACGGGGCTTTAGTCTCAGTTTTCTTCGAAAAAAAAAACACTAAAGAAATGCGTAGACATGTTTCAAGCTTGTCAAAAATCCAAAGTAACAATAAAATTAAAGTTTTATTACAGTAATTTGAAAATGCCGTGGGAACTGTCAAAATTGCAATAGACAGCTGTTACGTTCTACGGCAATTATTAACGCCATTGCCGTCGATTAATTTCAGGGAAATTCGAGGCCTGGTGGTGATGGGTACTGCAGAACTTTCGCAGATTACAATCTCAAGGAGATTATTACAGTCTCTACCTTGCCATCATATTGTCCTTCATCCATGGCAAGAATTACTTCAGGTGCCATCCTAGAGATGAATAATATTTCAATATAAAAAAGTAAACTTAGTAAAGCTGTGTGATTGATTCAAATATTCAGTCGGTCCGGTACTTTTTTAACACCGTAAGTCGGCACCGAGCATGCGCAAAAGAATAGTTTTGGATTCCCACTTGTTGCTGCTTCCCAGCATTCCTAGTTTCAAGGAAATTTCTTTAACGTTAATTTCTTTGGACCTTTCAAGTTTTTTTAAGGCAATGAAATTTTTAAGGTAATGTTTTTGTTTCATTCAACTTGTTATCACTCGTTTATTCTGAAGTTAAATTACAATTTATTGAGCAAATGCTTTGAATTGTTCTTCTTTCAAAAATACGAAAGCATTCTACGCTAGAACAAAATTGAGGGGAATCATACCAGTAAGGTGTTCCAACAAAGGAATTTGCCGGAGAGAGTATTGAGGCCGAGCCAAAATCAGCTGCAAAAGATGATGAGGCAATGGTTAAAAATAAAAAATCACGATTATGATTAGATTCTAAGCAAGTTTTTGTTCTTACCTAATTTTACAACTCCATCTTCTGTTAGGAGAACATTTCCAGCTGAAGAAGAAAGTGGAGAAGAAAGAAAGTGTTAAAAAGAAGAAAGTGTTAAAATTGTCAAGTGCATACACGCAAAATCCTTTAAAATGTTCCTGCAAAAATGCAATGTATTTGTAGGTTTGAAAGCTAAATATTGTTAAAAATGTCAGTGAATTCAAAAGGCTGTGGCCGCCATTTGCTTATTATTTTCATCTTTGAATTTTTAAGTTGTTGTTGTGGTTTCTAATCTGTTGCGGTATTGAAAGAAAAAAAACGAAAACCGATACCGGAAAAAATACCGATATTTTTTCGCGAAGTTTCTGTTTTCAAATGACTCCAAACAGTTGCGATGTATTAATAAGAGATATACTTTTGCAATCAACTAGCATTGTTTACGTTTGAAAACTTCACGTTCTGAGAAGCGAAATGACAACTTTCACATCATTCAAGTTGCAACGCCAACGTAAACAAACACGTTTTACTTTATGGGTTAAAGTATATTTGCGGTATTGAAAAAAACCCCACGAAAACCGATACCGGAAAAAAATACCGATACCGATATTTTTCGCGATTGTACTTTGCGTAATTTTAGGGCAAAAGTTTCTGTTTTCAAATGACTCCAAACAGTTGCGAGCTAATAAGACAACTACCAGTGTTTACGTTTTAAAACATCACGTTCTGAGAAGCGAAATGGTAACTTTCACATCACTCAAGTCGCAACGCCAACGTAAACAAACACGTTTTACTTTATGGGTTTTCCCACAGGGTTGACACATTGATTGTCATCTTGAAACAACTCCAATCAGCGCTTGGAAAAGCTTGATATGACGTTTAATATCGTTAAGATGTACGCCTGTCAATGATCCTGAATAAACGGTGTGAATATATACTGTAGCTATCTTCACTGCCAATAATAGCGAAAAATATCGACATTCCAATATATCAAAAATTTAAATATCGAATAGAAATCCGACAATTTTCGGTATATCGATATACTGTACTGCATCAGCCTAGTCAAATATCATTGGTTTCCAATATTACTTATGTGTGATGGTCAAAATTATACACTTAATGTCTGCTCTCGAGGGAAATAGTTTGTTTTGTTTTCCCGAGAGTCTCATTGAGATTCGAGGGAAAACAAAACAAACTATCAGACATTAAGTGTTTTGTTATATAGCGACGAACAAAAATCAACATTCAACAACATTCATACAACGATTGTATTTCGTGACAAAAACTCTATAGTGTAAACGAGTTTAAAATTAAAAGAACCTACTTAAACAGTTTCAGCAGCATAATCCTGTTCCCTGTTGTGTATTTTTCTTCTCATTTACATTCTTTATTTGAACATAAACTTAGAAATCGTAGTTTCGAATTATGCTAGTTGTGCCTCCATTTTGTTAATTTATGCACGTAGACGGTCGGGGCGGGAAACAATTTTTCACTTGTTGCCCCGCGGGATACAATGCATTTATCTGAAGTCATGTGACCACAAATCAGCCAATCACGTTTGGTGTTCACCCTAGCTATATAACAATGGGATTTACCTTTAACATCTCGATGAATTTTATCATTTGAATGTAAATATGATAATCCCTAATGAAAAAAAACAACATTCAATAAATAAATGCACCAAACACTACTTGAATGTAACTGTATATTTCAAGCTTGTCATATAAAAACAAGCCTCACATTAAGAGATCCTTTACACACGGCTGCAATCTCTTTCTCTGCCAAAGGTTTCTTGTGCACTGTCAAAGAAAGACAAAATGTTTATTTTGTGGTCAAAAATAAACAGATCACAAAAATAAACACAGTACCTTCCAAAACATCAGAACATGAGCCAACACAGTATTCCATAACAAGCTTTATTAAAAGAGAACATCACTATTACTTCTCATAACACAACTATTATGTAACACACCCTTTCGATAATTATGTCATATACTTTTTGGTCTTGGAGCATGGCAGGGTGCGATAATTCGCGTACTTACGTACCGGAGGTACGCCATTATTACGGTCTGGTACTTCTTTGTCTTCAACCAAATACCACATAGGTACACAGAAATCTTGCTATCTGCGTACTTATTTTTTGCTGGTACCACATGACCAAGTCCAAGGTATTCAGTACCATAATTAGGTTGGTATATCATGTGTCTGAGATGTCTTGGCATGAAACATGATTTGACTGATGACACTAAGGAACGTTGGAGTCGATTGTTTGTATATTGCAATTGTGCTTCTTTTTCTACTTTGTAGTCTGAACATACTTTTCAGAAACCTGTACTTTATATGAACCTTATTTTAATGACTAAATAGGCCCACGCATTGAGTACTGAGTTTGTGCAAGTACGCGCCAACAACCATTGGCGTACCAGTCAGGTACGACTAAAAATCTTGAATTATCGCACCCTGCACGGGCTTTAGAACCAATTCATTTTGACAGCAATAACAATAATATTCTATCTAAATAGCAGTTAAAATAAAGTGTACGGCACCTGAACTGTCCAATATAGGGATGAGCCGATTAATCGGTAAATAATCGGCAAAGCCGATTAATCGGCCGTTTTTTAAATAATCGGTAATCGGCCGATTATTGCCTGAAAATCGGCACATAATCGGCCATAAGACTTTTTCTGCAGCTGCCGAGCACATGCCAGAATACTGAATACAAGCGAATAGATTTTCACATTTTGTTGCAAAACCTGTGTCTTTTGTCTCAAGCGAAGTGAAGCTGGGAACATATCCACTGAAAACCGCAGCAGACTAGCTCCGCATAGCTGACAATATCCTGTTTTCACACCATAATCTGCCAAAACTTAACTTTGACTATTGACATGCAAGATTGAAGCTGTTTTCAATTGTACATAGTGTGTACTGTAAACAATAAAACTCATTTACAACTTCATTGTTGGTCATTTTGTGATTTTTCGCTTGCTTTTTAAAATAATCGGCGGTTACCGATTAATCGGCCGATTAGTTACGATAATCGGCTTATAAATAATCGGCCTCAGTAATCGGCAATTTTCCTTATCGGCTCATCCCTAGTCCAATATCTTGCTTGACAGTGCTTCTCAAACCATAAAACATTTACATATTATGCAAATACTGTATATTTTCAAAATCCTCCCATATTTATTCACATTAGAACCCGAGCTTTCGCGGCTCACACGAAATATTATGTCAGTGATTTTCACTAATAATAAGAGGGTAGGATCATCCAATTATTTCATCGTTCGAAGCGCGAGGAAACCATGCTTCCATATATGGCACAAACATGTCTCCAACTTCCTTATATGGCTCAAACGTGTCCCCAAAATATTTTATCGAGGCCGTTATGATGTCATAAGATTCCTCCCGCTCGGAACGATTTGAACAGGTCACATGGTACAGAACCCAAACAGCTGATTGGGCTGGCGAGTGACAACGCCCACTTTGATCCTACCCTCTTATTATTAGAGAAAATCACCAACGTAATATTTCGTGTGAACCACAAAAGCTTGGGTTCTAATGTAAATAAATACGGCAGATTTTGAAAATATACAGTATTTGCATAATATGTAAATGTTTTATGGATTTAGAAGCACTGTCAAGCAAGATATTGAACAGTTCAGGTGCTGTACACTTTATTTTAACAGCTATTTACAGTAGACAGAATACTATCATTGTCAAATTGAATTGGCTCTAAAGCCGATGCTTGGAGCCTCGCTCTTATTAGTAAATTACACAATGTGATTGGGTCATGATTCATGAGTGCGAAGCTCCCAGGCCAAATGACGTAATTATCGAAAGGGTGTATTTGGTTTGGTATAGTATGGTATTGAATTACATTTTATGGTGTGGTATAGAGTGGTATGGTGTCATATGGTAATAAGTGATATGGTGACATATGGTATAGAGTGGTATGGTGTTATATGGTAATGAGTGGTATGGTGTCATATGGTAATGAGTGGTATGGTGTCATATGGTATAGAGTGGTATGGTGTCATATGGTAATGAGTGGTATGGTGTCATATGGTATAGAGTGGTATGGTGTCATATGGTAATGAGTGGTATGGTGTCATATGGTATAGAGTGGTATGGTGTCATATGGTAATGAGTGGTATGGTGTCATATGATAATGAGTGGTATGGTGTCATATGGTATAGAGTGGTATGGTGTCATATGGTATAGAGTGGTATGGTGTCATATGGTAATGAGTGGTATGGTGTCATATGGTAATGAGTGGTATGGTGTCATATGGTATAGAGTGGTATGGTGTCATATGGTAATGAGTGGTATGGTGTCATATGGTAATGAGTGGTATGGTGTCATATGGTATAGAGTGGTATGGTGTCATATGGTATAGAGTGGATGGTGTCATATGGTAATGAGTGGTATGGTGTCATATGGTATAAAGTGGTATGGTGTCATATGGTAATGAGTGGTATACTTTATTTGATAATGCAGGTTAATTGTAACATATGTCAACTAAAAGCTGATGTGGGCTGTATGGTGTCATATGGTATAGAGTGGTATGGTGTCATATGGTAATGAGTAGTATGGTGTCATATGGTATGGTGCAATATGGTAATGAATGGTATGGTACCATATGATATGGCATCATATGGTATGGTATATTGTCAGAAAATTAAATTAATTAACATCATCCATACTGATACACACCCATGCCGTATGTTCTTTGAGATAACAACTTTTATAACTGATGGTGTTTTGATGTTTACATTGCTTTAAAAATTTCACTTCTCTAACAATGTCCGCCCACTTCTCAGCACTTTGTTTGCCACTGAATGACATTTTCTTGATGGCCACCACCTCCCCTGTCTTGACATGTTTGGCCTTGTAAGAAAACACAACATTTTCACTTTACATAAAAATATCCTGAAATCAAATCCAATAATTCTGGAGGACAGTGTAAGGATTAGAGTATGGGTTAGTGTTTCATTTAGTACAAAAGTTTAGCGAACGACTTTTGAGTGAGATTACGAAGCTTAAGCGTAAAAAAAAATACCTGTGGTTCCGGTTTCATATCGTGAAAAAATTAGGGTCGGAAATTTTTTTCATGGTTTTGACGGTTTTTTGCTGGGCAATTTGCAGTAGAGTCCCGACATCAATACTAACTAGAGATGCGTATTTCCTATGGACGAATTTAGGCAATTTGTTTCAATAATTAGTGTGAGAACAGATGCCATTTTGGCACGCTGTATGAGCAGCCCGCAACCACCTGGAGAAAATAGGGTCGCACGGTCAATCGCATTGAAAAAAATAATAGGGTTGGCAGAAAAAAATAGGGTCGGTCGGGAACAGGAACCACAGGTATTTTTTTACGCCTTACGGAAGCATCGATGGAAAATAAAAGGATTTTTGGACACCATGTTTGATCAAGATTATAGACTTTTAGAAAGTAATTTAAGATACCCTATTTAAGAATTTGTAGCCATTTAATTGCGAGGAGACAACCGGTTAATTAATTGCATGCGACTTTCCGTTTATCTGCATTATTTTTGTATTTTGCATGTCTTTTTTATTGTAAAAGTATGTGTAATATTATATTGTTTAGATTTCAAAACTATTAAATGTACTTTGACATTTGCCATTATTTGTTTCTAAAATGGCAGTTGAAATCGAAGAAAGCGGCCAACAAAACAGTTAGGATTAGAATTCCATTGGATAGTGCTGAAAATGTCAAGCTCTAAACTTCGGAGGAGAATCAGTTATTTTAAGAAATCATCATTTTCCCACCAACTCACATAATAAACAGCGCCAAAACTGCCATGTCCAATTTCTTTCAAGTCTTTAAATTGTTTCTCTGGATCATGATCAGTAAATAATCCTGCACAGTCAGCATTCTTGTGAAATCCAGCTTTACCAGAGGGCATAGCCACATCAGGGTGATACCAGCACAATGCTAGGAACTAAACATATTATTTAATGTCTCAATTAACAGAAAATGTGCACTGTTACAACAGGAGGGTCAAGTTGAAAGCACTCTTCTCTCATGTGACTGAGGTGAAATGGTAGGGTCAAGTTGAAAGCACTCCTCTCTCATGTGACTGCGGTAAAATTATAATCAGACAACTGTATATTGTAGCAAGGCGTAAAAAAATAACTGTGGTTCCGGTTCCGTTCTGTTGTCACACTAATTATTGAAAAAACCATGAAAAAAATATTCAAAAAAAAATTATTTCTGACCTACCGACCCTAATTTTTTCGCGATATGAAACCGGAACCACAGGTATTTTTTATGCCCAATCAAACCTTGGTCATAGAGAGATGAAAATCTATCATGTAAAAACCACTGTCCCACAGAATATCCCAGTAATGATAGATCTGGTGCAATGATAGATAAAGTAAATAGCAGATTCTATAGCTCTTGGATATAAAAAAGCTGGAAAAAGGAATGCTTGGTACCACCGTTAAAAATTGTAACTTTGTGAATGAACAAGCTTTCATTGGTAGGGATGCAACTACCTGAAAATTACAAAGTGAAATTCAGCATTTTGAGCGAAGGCCCGTCATCGGGTAGCCTGCTCACAGACGTTGTAGTTCTTACGCCAAGCGATGAAATAGTATTTCGTCGCTTGGCGTAAGAACTACAACGTCTGTGAGCAGGCTAGTTATCGGGAAGTTAGTAGCCAGGGTCGGGAAAATTTCATCAGCTTTTTCCCGATCCCCGGCCTCAGCTCAAAACGCTGAATTTCACTTTGTACTTTTAAGTAGTGACATCCCTACCAACAAAAGCTTGTTAATGGTGTGAATGGTATATCCCATTTGAAATATTTAATTAAAGCACTTACTGATCATTCACAAGCTTTTAGCAAATCATGTCTTTTGATAAAACTTTTGTTGTTGCGTTTTATAAAGATACTCAGGCTGCACCCACACATTGTAAGTGTAATAAAACACTCCTATGTTTACACATCAACTAAAAGTCTGAAAGGGTTTCTTTAAGGTTTCTAGCCCTTAATTTTTACTTATCTGTAAATATATCTTAATTCTTTAATTATGGGCAAATTAATAATAATAAAATATATAAATATATGTGCTTTAAATAGGACTTAAAATCAAGAAAATCGGTGTATTTGTGGCATAATCTTTTATGGTATTATGACAAACATGCACTTGTCATAACATAAACCAGAACTGTTCTTTTTTAAAATAATTTACAGAACAAAGACTTTCCCAAGACAGGCACAAGTGGTGTTGTAGGCAGGGACTTTCAATAGCATGCAAGAACAATATCATCAACTCTAACATTCTACTTTGTCACAGACGTATACCAACTTATTATATTAATTAAATGAAACAAGGAAATTATATCCACTTAAAATGCATGAATGGTTATAATGAAACAGACATATAATTATTGTAATTATCAATGAAATTTTAAAGAGGCAAAATATGCAAAGAATTTAAATGGCCCTGGCTTACTATAGAATTGTAAAAATATAAAATGTTTTAGTGATGAAATTCTTAAAATAGCTCAAACAGGATGTGTTATGTGGATGATTTGAAAACTAAAGTGAAAGCTTTACTTCGCTCTGTGAATTGAAAACTTTACTCCACTCTTTATTATGCCGTAAATGTGACAGCTTTAGCATCAAGATATATTCATTTGTTAAAGTTTGAAATCCAGACCTCTGCTATTATAGTATATGTTTAGCTGTATCCCCACTAGCAACCATAGACAAAAAAGGTCAAGACTCAAACATGAAGACATCTTAAGTCCAGTGCGGGTGGTACTTAACCCAAGGATGTCTCCTCCCAAATGTACCCAACCATTATGTTGTACTCTGTCTAACACCAGACAATTTTACTCAACAACAGGATGTTTTTCCACACTAATTGGTCAACCAAACTGTCAATGTGTGTTGTTATGCACCCAACTTTATTATTTTATTCTGCCTTATGCCAGACAATTTTACTTGTCAAAGGGAGAATCTTGCACACTAACAGATTAAACTGCAGTTTTTCAGGAAAGTTTCAGATCCAATTTTATGATATACTACCCTATAAATATAATGTATTCATAATCTGATAACATCATCACCTGAAAATACTCATAATTAACATCTGGCAAAACATGAAATGGGCAAATTACAATGTGTCAACATAACTTTTTGGATACTCCTTTTGGAGTGTGGAAGTGGGTTGTCAACATAGTAGTTACATAATTTTCTGACAAAGGAGTTTCACATGAAAACTTCAATGGCTGTACAATGCAAGACTAAAACAATACGGAGCAATATGTTACATCATTATCTATCGCAAATGCAAAAAAACTGCTGTGATGTCTCATTGATGATATTTATTTTAATTCATCTTACCATAAGTTATCATGAATTTAAATGGACCAGCTTCTCTGGGTAATATGAAATAAACCCCTTGGAAAATATTCCGTATTATCAGACACATTGAGTTAATAATTTATTTTACAGCCCCAAACCAATTATTATCCCATAACCCAATAATAAACAAAGTCTTTAAAATTCTGACTTTCAATAAAAACATAGTTTTACAGCTGTACTGTTTTCGAGTGATGTCTATTAGAAATGCCTTCCATACAGGCTTATATTTAATATATAGTTACACTGTGAAAACGTCTAAATTTTTATTACCAATGTAAATATATCAATAAATGGACTCCAAAAACACTTCATTTTCTAAAACACCACCATACATAAACAATATATTAAGAATGAAATTATCCGTTAACAGCGAGAGAGCGGTGTCAAATATTGAAGGCAGAACATGGCTTGAAGCTTAAAAGATTAAAATATATTCTTTGAAAGGCACTATCTTATAAACTGGTTGTATAAAGCAGGTCGCTTTGTCCGTCAAGAATGATTGTGAACGACGATAAACAAAGCGCAAATGAATCATTTCTAACTATTTACTTTACTCTCCATATCCGTAGTTCAACAACTGAAATATTTTACTTCTAAAATATAGAAATATCCACTACGCAATACGATGTTCTAAGCTGGAAATGGCTATATAAATATGTCAATAGAATTTCATTTACTTCGAGACGCTTTTCAGACCGACTACGACTGATAATTCACCCTAAATTCGCGCTTAAAGTAGAGGTTTGATGTAAACGTATCCAAGTTGGTAAACTCTTGTCTTTAAGTGCGAATTTCGAAGTGAAACCAGTGTAAAAAACGGAGTATGTATTTTCACAAAACATGGTAATTCATGAATACGACTTGTTTATTCTATCGCAGTAGGCCGATGGCGCTTCAAATTCGATATAAATTAACTCTTTAATCTTACCTTTCTTATTAAGGACAGCCAAGCGTGGAGACATCAACTAAAGCTAGTACTGTCAAAGCGAAATTCATTCAAAACATTATATTTTCTCAAGTCAATATTTTTGCGAGTGTAAAAAAATGGCGACGAAGCTGGGCAGGTCGCTCGATCCAGGTCTCTCGTTGACACGGAAGCAAGATTATCACGTGACGAGGTCAAATTTCAGAAGGGGTAGGGCAGGGCCGGGCCTCCTCATTATAAATGGGCCTCCTCCCCCTTAATTCCGCAGAGGCGTTTCAACCCGATGAAAGGTAATGTATTTAACCACACTAACCGTGTCAGCTAAAGCCAGTTTCTACAACAGGCGTGTAAAACAATGGGAATAGAGACCTTACGATTTTAGGACGGCAATGGTCAAAACAAACTCCATCAAATAAACGTAGTAAAGATAGTTCGTCGTATATTATCAATCGTATGAATTTAATACAGTTTTAGAAGTTGAAGACATGGGTTTTATGGTTGGGAAGAGTTCTGCTAAACCCAGTTTGAAGTAGCACTTGTTGTGGCTTGGAATGCAGCCGTTGTATCAAGACGTGAAAGTCTGTGATTTAGCGTTGTATAAAACAGAACGAGGACAATGTCTAAATAACTAAATTATTCGTACATTGTTGCCGTCGCGTTGCCGTCCTAAAATCGTAAGGTCTCTATTAACATAATTTGGCACAAGACCTGAGCGCCTCCAATATGTCACCTTGGCAATAGAGAGCCTCATTGTCGTGCATGTGACATTAGTCAAGACCCAATATCTCGATCATAGTGACGAGGCTCTATAGCCAAGGTGACGTAATTTCCGGAAGGATGAATTACCGTCGTTTTCATCTGAGTGATTACGAGACAAAGTTTACTGTTCTTCAGAGTTTCAACATTTTATTATTTAATATCTTTGCACAATATTTATATTCTACTAGAAAAATATTTCTTCTCGTTGCCAATTTAGAAATTGAAATAATTGATACATTTAAATTTAATTATCACTTACAGTAAGTAGAGCGGGATAACATTTTACCGTCATTTCTACAACTCCCCCCCCCCCCCAAAAAAAAATGATCAGAAATAATGTGTTAAATTCGGGTTATTTCATTACAATCATCCATAGAAATTTGGGTAAACGTTCAACTGCCCCCCCCCCCTGAAGAGTATCATCCCCGTGCACTTCTTCACGTGACAGGTCTTCCTACATCCTGCATATGCAGGGAAACATCTCCGTGGATATAAGTCGATTTCAGTGAACTAACACGACAACAGGTCAATGTCAGAACATAGTTAATAGATGGTTTGGAAACTCATTAGAATAACAATATAACTCATTATCCATGTTGGTCAACGTTTATTCATAAATCTGGTCCTTCACCGTCACGTGTGTATTGTATTTTTGCTAAAACCACCCAATAGCAATTTTCAATTTACCCCATTGTTCGAGTCACGGATAGGTAACTCATATACAATACACACGTGACGGTGAACGACCAGATCTAAAAATAAACGTTGACTAACATAGATAATGAGTTATATTGTTATTCTAATGAGTTTCCAAACCATCTATTCTATTAACTATGGTCAGAATGAACCTCCCTCTGGTAACTGTAGGTTGACCACCATCTGCCGCACGATAGTGCTTAGTGAAGGATCCTGAAGTGGGCGGGGGGGGTCCATAATCCCAGTTTACCAGCCCAAATGTTTTGACAAAATCCCATCATTCCTTACTCAAATCCCATTCCCATTTTTTTATTGTTTTATTGAGTCCTAGTGCATGAAATCCCAGCCCAACAACAGGCGAATCCCATTCTACCCTGTTAGTGAAACTTTCCTATAGAGAATTGTACGGTGTCCAACGACCTTGCTTCATCCATGCTGTTGATCTAGACAAAAGGCAAGCCATGATCCTTCACAATACTCTCTCTCATTCTGTCTGCTAAAGATCCGGAAACGTTTGATGTGAGATTAGAAGTCGTATTGTTCACAGGTTCGTGGAAATACGCCTCTCGAGAGAGCGTCCTCTCACCATAAATACCACTGAGAAAATTCCTGGAAAACAAACACAAAGAAAAGTGTTTCATTGGAGAATATTCAGGAGTGAACTAAGAAGCATACACGAACCGCGAAGTTTGGGTAAAAATCACAGTTAAAGAAAAACATGTAGCTGTGACTAGAAGATTTAAAATATGCGTATTTAAGTATTCAAATGTTCGCTCGTGCATTCATGATTAAAGGAATACCGAATGGTTTTCCGTGCAGGATTGCGTGATCCATGCACGAGGGATGTCGCGAGACTTTCGGAAAGCGTAAAAATAGTCGAGCCGCAGGCGAGTGTATTTTTACGCTTTCCGAAAGTCGAGCAACATCCCAAGTGCATGGATCACGCTATCCTACAGTGAAACAATGACATTTTGAGAATCCAGCGAAAATCCCGCGAAGGCATTTTAATTCCTCGTGCAGGATAGCCTGATCCTGCACGGCTATTGACCAATCAAATTGCATGTTTCACTGTAGTTATTATATAATACATATTACTACAATACAGCACGAATACATGACTGAACATTTCAATACTTTAATACGCATATTTTAAATCATCCAGTGACAGCTACATGCAGGGCATTTTTTATGAAATTGCAACTACTGGGGTCAAGTCTCAAGGGGGCCTTTTCCCCGTACAGTTTACAGTTACGCCTGTACTCAGGGGCGGCGCTAACCCTCTTTGAATAGGGGGGGGGGGGTAGGTGTGTAAGTGGAATTTTGCCGACTCATTAATAGTTCACGGCTCTACATCAAAAAATATTCCGCACATTAAACTTCTCATTCTTTTCTATCAACATAGCATTGTTTGTTTAATTTTCCGCAATGTTTTCGTACATTTCTCTAATGTTAGCTAGAATTATTAGTTTTTAATCAGTGTCACTCAAACATTTTAGTTTCTTTCCTTCCTATCCAACTGGAATTAGATAATTTGCGACTACCTGACAACTGGGGGTGTTCCTCCCCCCACACACACACACACCCTTTAGCACCGCCTCTGCCTGTTCTGAAAGATGGAATGTCAAGACTGTGAGAGGATATGAAAAAGCATTCAAAGCAGGCAGATGCAGTATTTTCAACAAGGTTAACCTTTTACTATAATGATCAAAAGGGCCCAGTTCATCTGAAAATCATGCTTCACTACTGGGGCAAGCAAAAAATGCCCTGGCCTACATGTTTTACTTTGAATTCGGGCTTTGCCTGATTCAGAACGCGTCATAGTTTGGACGCGCAATCGAATTTCGCGATTCGTGTATTGTGATCACGGAACAAACCTTGACGTTTCTGAACAGGCCTGCGAAAATTGCGGAAATAAAATTTGCAGGAAGCCAAAAAATCTCCCAAAAAATGAAACACTTGTTTCAATATTGTTTCCTGGTTTGCGCATTTTCCCCGGCTTACCTTAAAGTCACATCACACAGATGTGGAGCGTTGTTAAAGTGGTCATGGAGAGTTTTAGCAGTTTCACAGAAGACATGATCCGGGGCATATACTGGTTCTCGAAGGTTACCTGAACATATGTAAATGTTAGACATGTTTCACAACCGAGCAACACTACCTACACAGAGATATTAGAAAGTTTCATAACCAACAACGTCGACGGGAGAAAACAAAATTATATTTTGTATTTAGTGATGCACCGATATCCATATCCTATAGGTATCGGCTTATCGGTACTCAAATAGAAATATCAGTAATTTTGTTGTTCCTATTACCGATATTACAAACTGTTATTAAATATTAAAAACTCATTAATAATTCACGAGGAAAATTCAAAAGAAAGTACTGTTTAATAAACGAGCAGGAGTATTTTATTAGGTTTAAAGCCACGAGCGCGCAGCGCGAGTGGCTTTAGACCTAATAAAACACGACCTGCGAGTTTATTGAACGGCTTCAAACACGACTACAAATTCAATAGATTTACTGCCTTATTAGTATTCTTTATATAAAAAATACTGAGGACACGACTACAATAGATACTGCCTTATTAGTATTCTTTATATAAAGAATACTAATTTGGAGTGTTTTATCAGGTTTAAAGCCACTGCACGTGACATATCATAGTTAACATGATTTGCCAATAAGCTTATGAATTATTAATGAGTGTTTGAATGAATGTTTAATCAATGTTTGTAGATCGGATTTTTGTCCTGATTTACATAAACTTCAGCTTTGATTTTCCCGGCTTAGACAATGTTTATTTTTAAAATTACTTCGCCAATGAACTCATAAGAAGGGTCATTTTTTAAGTACGATAAAACATTCGCATCCGATCTGTATCTGATATACAAACTCTCGCCTTCGGCTCGAGTGTGTATATCAGATACAGATCGGCTGCTCATGTTTTATTTAGTACTTAAAAAACTCATTAATAATTCACGAGGAAAATTCAAAAGAAATGAATGTTTAATCAATGTTTGTAAATCGGATAAAGATTTGTCCTGATTTACATAAACTTCAGCTTCGATTTTCTCGGCTTAGACAATGTTTATTTTTAAAATTACTTCGCCAATGAACTCATAAGATAGATCGTTTTTTAAGTACGATTATAGAATGGTTAAGGAATGCAAATTATAGTCGCCTTTGTCCTAGAGTAAACAGTGGTGTAACTTTACTTTTTTGACCACTTGCCTTCAGGGCAAGTTGGACATGAAAATTAGTTGCTCTGAATAAAATTCACTTGCCATCAGACAATGGCCACTGGGGTACCTAGGTAGGGGGTATAAATTAAGGGGACAACATGTTGAACCGTTCTCCCACTGCTCTAAATGGCTATGTTATACTGCCTCAGATCTAGCTTTGGCTCACAAAAAAACAAAATATGAATCAAGTACATGCACTATAAAAAATTTATCCGACAATGAAAACATAAACTCAAAGATGCCCAGCTTTTTGTGGCAAGGCAACTTGCCCAAACCGGCAAGCAAGATAAAACGTTTACTGGCCCGTCATGATATTCACTTGCCCAGGGCAAGCAGGCAAGTGTTCAGTTACACCTCTGGTGAGGGACTGGTCATAATATAGCAGGAGGGGTGGGGAGGTGGAAACAGTGGGGGGGTCACATATTTTTTAGCCAGGGGGGTTCATAAAATATTAGACAGTTTATGAAGACGGGGAGGGGGTCTGCTGTTTTAGTTCAATTAATTGTTTTATACATGCGTTCTCACATTTTGTTTGGGTTGCATTGAAAAAAATTAATTCTTTAAACTTAGAATGAAAAGTTTGAAAAAACTAAAGTTTTATATATGACTATGTATTTTAAATTTAATAAATTTTAGTATTTGATTTAAAGCGCAACTAGAAAATTAGAAAATTTAAAGTGCAATTAGAAAATTTATTGAATGCAGGGTTTAGTAGTAGGTAGGTACATTTGTACTGACACGAGCAAGAGAGAGGGGGAGCATTATTTTTCCGGGTTATAGCAAAGCAGGGTCACAAAATATCATTCCTTAAAATTTTGAATTACACCTCCCCACCCCTCCTGATAAATTATGACCAGTCCCTAAAGATGCTATATTATTGTTCATGAGTAAGTTCTCGTTGCGGTTGTTTTTCCAAATTGTCACCGAAAAACTCAAGTTACAACTATGTTCAACAGCCTTGTGTGAGCACATTGAGTTTATACCTGACATCGTCTTCTCAAAATTGTCGTAAATCAATAAATTGAACGGCGCTGATGTATCCTGCAGAGAATAAATCATAAGTTAGAATCGAGGAGGAGATCCTGTCAACGTATATTGGCTGTTTACCCACCTGCTGGTTTTCTTTAGCAGAATTTTTCATCAAGATATCCAGCTCCCCAAGCTGCGACAGAGATGTGCTCCACTAAACAAGTCACGACATTAGTTACTCAAACATAACCTGTTCTCCCTCGAAAAGAGATATCCCCTTATTCACCCATCCCAATGTTAGGGACTGGTCATAATTTATCAGGGGGTGGAGAGGTGTAATTCAAAAATTTAAGGAATGATATTTTGTGACCCTGCTTTGCCATAACCCGGAAAAATAATGCCCCCCCCCCC
>CACRXK020001182.1:0-26972 GCA_902702795.2 Paramuricea clavata | reverse complement strand
CCCCCCCCCCCCCTCTCTTGCTCGTGTCAGTAAAAATGTACCTACCAACTACTAAACCCTGCATTCAATACATTTTGTAATTGCACTTTAAATTTTCTAATTTTCTAGTTGCGCTTTCAATCAAATACTAAAATTTATATTATACCAATCACATAGTCATATATAAAAGTTTTTTCAAACTTTTCATTCTAAGTTTAAATGCAACTCAAACACTAATGTGACAATGCATGTATAAAACAATTAATTGAACTAAAACAGCTGATCCCCTCACCGCCTTCATAAACTGTCTAATATTTTATGAACCACCCTTTTTCCTGGCTAAAAAATATGTGACCCCCCCCCCACACTGTTTCCACCTCCGCACCCCTCCTGCTAAATTATGACCAGTTCCCTACTATAACAGAAACGCGAGTCCCCGCAAAAACCTGCAGTGTTTGGTCGAGTCAAACTGTTAGCACTCTTCTCACGCAGGACTAAGATGAAACAGTAATCAGAAAACTACATATTACAGGAATAAAGGTCGGTCACAGCGGACATTAACCGCTACTGTACCAGCAATACCTCAAACACACAACCAATATCTTTCTTACCAAAGACCGTACGGCATCTTCATTCTGATAGAGATCACACTTTGCAAGAAGAATTAAAACTATTTCTGAATGTGCTTGAACAAACAGATTGGCGTGGATCAATCCATCAACCTAGCAATAAAACAATGGAGATCATAGTGGATAAATTCTGGGGGACATTTAGAAACTGCTTAGGAAGGAATAAAATATTTTCTGTGACTTACTTCACAACATTTTTTATGACGTTTATTCTGCTTCTCATCTTTGCTACATTCACCTTCATCAATAGATCCCAGGCTCTCAACGTCCTTCTCAACTGGTTGACGGACATGAACAACACCCCCCTGAGTTTGATCAAGTGGAGTCTCTACACCCACCTGGCTTTCACTAAGCTCAGCATTTATATCCATATTGTTCACCCCATTAGCCCCGTTTGATTCCTCACTACTATCATATGTATCTAATATTTCATCTGGAGTTCTATAGCTGTCCTCAGAGGAAGATAATTGATACTGTTCATCAGAGCCTACATCTAGGTTTCGGTTGTGCAATTTATGCGGCATTTCTTCCGCTTTCCTCGCGTCATTTTCTACATTGAGCAAATCACGAGTGTCTACTCCAACAGTTGCATGCTCAGACATTTCTCTCTGTTCCTCTGAGTGTTTTTCTACAGAAATTTCGCAACTTTTATCTACATTACAATTCAACTGATGATCAGAAATACATTGTTTTGTACTTTCTTTCACGAGATCAGTACAGTTCTCTTTCGATCCCTGTGCGTGCTTTTCTTCGCAAGCATCAGAAATTTGATTTTCATTCAATTGCTTTGTGTATTTCCCCACAGCACAATTGTTGGCCGCATTATCAGACAATTCACTTAGTTGTTTCTTTTCAACGACGCCTTCACATACTACATCTCCTGTTTGAGCAAAATATTTCTCATTCACCTGTTCGGAAATCTTGTCATGATCACCTGAAGTCATACGTACGTTTTTATTCAACATATTATCATATTTCGCTTGCATTGATCCTTTATTCTCTGTTTCTCGAGAGTCAATGACGTCTTTCATCGATTTTTCATTTTCATCAACTATTCCGTTATAATCACTTCTTTCACCGTTTCTTGTACTTGCTAATCCAAAATCTTTCCCCCTTTCCACATAACCCCCAGGCTTAACCTGACCAGTTTTAGCACTCAACCCGCATCCCCCCATCCCCTGCTTTCCAAAGTACTGAGATTCTTCCTGATAGCCAGTATGACGGTCTCTAAAACTAGCACACCGCTGATCAAAATGTGTGGCAGCACTGCTGTGGAAATCACTTCCGGTAACTTCAATGCCACTTTCAGTTTCTAAAATAGAATTTTGAGAATTGGTCCTAGAATGTTCCGAGTTTCCAGAATGTTCCGAATTCCTGGAACGTACTTCTCTGCCCTCTTCTAAATCATTGTAACGAACATCATCAGTCGAGTAGATAAAACCATTTTTAGGTTTACACTTGTCCTCCATGACCTCCTCAATACTATTACCAAACGAACTTCCATTCTCTAATTCTCCGTCTGTTTCATCTATGCATTTACAACATCTAAAACCTTTTAATATTAAATCTTCCAACATTGCTTTGCAAAGTTTAGGGCCTGAATTACCGGATGAACTAAGGGGATCTTTTTCACTCCGTGTTAAAACTTCATCAACTTTGATTATAGCCTTCGGTTCAGGAGTGATTATACAACGCTGCAACCTGGGTGTTCTGCTCCTAGGAACCCTGTGTTCAGAACAGCAACAATGGTGTGATAATAGTGTTTCACTCTGAGATTGGTAAGGAGAATTATCATGATTGTTTGCCAATATTTCTCTCAAGTCACATCTCTTCAAATACACGTTAAACAGCCTCGCACCAAACGGTAGCTGGTAATCTGCATAACGAAATATTGATTAATATATTGTTAATACGTTTGATTAGTCCATCTTGTGTTTACATTAAAGACAAATTACTGTGCATCCTTCATAAATTGAGTTTATTAAGTTTTCCACTCAATGGTGATTTCCTAACGGGCTATTCAATTGCCCAATAATTGAAAGGGGATATCTGAGGTACAGTACCTACGATTTATCGTCCTTATCTAAGAAGACACAAAAGTCTAACCATTTATTGATGTCAATGTAAAGGCAGCAATTTCTCCTCAGTTATTTTAAGACTTTGAGTAAAGGTCTGACCAAGGATTGGACCTGGGTCTCCGAGCTTAGAGGGAGGCGTTGGTGACCAGGACGTCACATGTGTTGGTTTAGTGCATCAGATGGTGTGTTTCGAACAATAGTTTGTCTCTGGTATAAATAGGCAGAGATGCACCGGAACAAATTTTTTAAGTTCCGGCCGGAACCGGAACTGATTCATTACTGAGTGATATATGGTTATATGTTACTTTGTCTGCTGCCAGTCAGTCAGACACTTTCAGTCATCAAGGAGAGAGCTCGCAAATGTTAGAATTAGCCATTCCGAAGTTGATGAGAGGACTGGGGACGAGTGTTAAAAAGTGCCCAAATCACTAAAAAGACCACCTCAAAATTAGTACGTATACAAAGTTTGAAGACGTTTACATGAATACCCTTCGAATAATAAGCTTTCAGAAATTGTGAAATTACTGATTAAAAGATTGTTTTTGGGACGCGCGTCCCCAAAACAAAAATTACAGTACATTTCATAGTAAATATCGCGATTTTCGAAAGCTTATTATTCGAAAGGTATTCATGTAAACGTCTTCAAACTTTGTATACTTACTAATTTTGAGGTGGTCTTTAGTCCTCAGTCCACTCATCAACTTCGGAATGGCTAATAGAAAGATTGACCAACGTTAAACGTCATAATGAAGTGTTAATAGTGTACATTTCTTCCTATTCTATTCAATAAATAAACTTGATATTCTATCTCTCTGAAAACGACTAAGTTCCGGTTCCGGCCATGTTTTTTTATTAGTTCCGGCCGGAACCAGAACCCTGAAAAATCGGGGTTTCGGCCAAAACTAACCGGCCGGAACCAAGTTCCGGTGCACCCCTATAAATAGGGCCAATATAAATATGAAAGAGTATGCATGTACCTGTCTCAATTGGCATTGCTGGGTGCTAGAAATTAAAAAAATCATTTATTAAAATGCTCTCGCTGTTAATGTGGAAGTAGTAAGGACAAAACTGTATGACCATTCCTTACTTACATGTTGTTGATTTGGTTTCAAGAGCAACAGGCATTTAGAGATAGGGTCAGTCAGCTGGCTGCATAAAATACTGAAACAATATAAACAGATATATCAACAACAACAATTAACACAAACCACAACAGCAAGAACAACAACAAACCAGTCACTTACTATCTATTATAAAGAATTGATCCAGCAATAATCTGTGCCCGACGTTGACAGGACTCCAAAATATGAGAGGCTTTTAAGAAGTAAAAATTTGGATCCTACAATATGTAGAAAGATTGAAATGAATAATTAACTACGTAAAGGCGTTTAAGTATTATTTACAACATGAGCAGCCGTGTTGTATCGGATATACAAACTCGAGCAGAAGGCGAGAGTTTGTATATCTGATAGAACATGGACGCAAATGGTTTGTGAAACGTCTTGATGAGAACATTCATATTTTTCAACAATTTACAAACTATATTAACTGCAGACAGCTGACTACTGAATGTCAAGACTGGAATCTTTCAAGTCCTCTATACATACATTTTTCAATGGTAGGTATGGTATAGGATTAAAAACCGAGGGGAGATTGTCGCCATAGTTACGAATGAATGCCAAATATTGCTCAAATATCACACGAATTTCTGGAATAAACCTCTCTCGATCATTGTCACATTCCTATAGAAAGATATGTCAGAAATTAAAGGCAAATGTAGGGGTGTGTGCCCCCTTTAACTTTGGTTAATTCAGGGGGAGGGGCAAGGGAGTTAACCATTCTTATGTGCAATCCTCAAAACATTGGAGAATGGGTGATGGTGCCTTACCAAATCCAATACAGACTTTAAAATAGGATGTTTCCCTCAACTAAGGTCAACAATCCCCTGATACACCAACATTTAAACCAAGGGCATGGTTGGAACACTACACTTGAGATAGACAGTAAACTCACCAATACAACTTGATCAATAGATCCATGATAAAATGCAAACAGGAAGTATAGTCGATCAACTGTTGCTAACAGAGTTGAATCTGGTTCAACAGAACTTCCTGCCAATGCCTACAAGAAATATACAACCAGATCTTTGACTGTCCTGAGCTTCAAATCTCATGTAAGTAACCCTTAGTTGTTGGTACATACTAGAAGCCTTGAGTGAACTGGGAAACCTTGTAAAATACTCAAATCTTTATACAATTATTATTATGACAATACTTACAAAAGAATACTTTCCCACATGTTTTACGGCAACTTTTTCATTGTTGAAACGAAATAAGACTGGACATGAATCAAACACAGAGTCAGTGAACTGGACAACACCCATGAGCTGACCACATAACCTGCACTGATTGTCCATGGGCATCTGAAACAGAATCAGGGTTTATAGTTCGTACTTTTAATTTTGTTTGCATCGCCAGTACTGTATAGAAACTTTTATGTCTTAAAGGGAAATGGCAATATATTTTTTTATTTTCGCATTTGAAAGAACTTTTGAAACTATTTAATAACTTCTTTTACCGATTCTTCATATCTTGCTTAGTTCTTGAAATATTTTCACTTGAAGTAATGAGATGTCAGCCATCTTGGATACATTTTTATCTCATTAACGGTAGTTTTGGTGACGTCACAACAGGGATTAACCATATAAAAGTATTCGTTGCTGACCAAATATTGATTGGTAGATGTTTTAAAGGTTTCAAGTGATCTTGATATTTCCAAGGGCATACGGAGTATAATTTTGAGTGAAAATGATTAGTGGTTGTCTAGATAAAAATATTGCGTGACCCCTGTTGTGACGTAACATGCATATCTACAAAAATCCAAGATGGCGGAAATTTCATTTCTTTCGATTAAAATATTTGTAGAAGTAAGCAAGATATGAAAAAACGGTAAAAGAGTTTTATATATGGTTTTAAATGTTCTTTCAAACGAGAAAATAAAAAAATATATTGCCATTTCCCTTTAAATCTATGTTAGTTAATTTAAAAATGCTATAAATCCCCAGATGTTAGGCCAAGTAAAAAAATTAGTAGTTTCTCGTCCCCGCCCGTATCCTTTTTCCCTGCCGCATGGATTTTTCTTTTTTTTTCTTTTTTTATATCCGAGCTGCCTTTCAAAGAATTTCCACTTACATATTTTGGGCATTTTGCTCCTTTCGGCATAGTTTAGTTGCCGTTCGGAATTTTTCGTCAACTATCACTTCGTTCGTGCATATTGTTATTTTGGCGCCATATTGCATTAGTATCTGTTTCACCGTTTGTCTATTTTATTATATATTTACGTTTTATGAGTAAACTTCAATATTTGTGTGTGTTTATACAGTACCATAGGTTATTTGGTAAACGTTAAGAGCAATATGTGAAGGTTTAACAAAAAAAAAGGGTCCGCATTCTTTTTTTTCAAAATTCGGACAAGAAACTACTAATTTTTTTACTTAATGGCCTTGGTGCACGGAGGATTAATCACTGGCACGCCACAAACTTTCTATTCTGGTTTAATTGCCAAAATTTAATATGCAGTTTAGGAAACTGAGCTATATAAATCTTACTGAATGCGGGTAAAAATATATGATAGCATCTTCCAGGCGATCCTCCTCTTTCTGTAGGAAATGACGATCATACACAAAGAAAATAGATCCTTCAAACCTGCAAAAATAGTATTGGTCAGTTTCAGTAAAGGAGGGCAGGAGAAAGTTGTCACAGAGATATTAATGATAGGAGCAACAAAATTAAACTACAATGTGAACAAGCTTTCACTGGTAGGGAATGCAACTACGGTACCTGAAAAATATAACAAGAATTTCGACATTTCAAAATTAGTAACTCTAGCAACTCTGGCCTACAGGTGTATGTACCACAGAATACCACACAAATTTACATGTTCCATATCTTTTGTCAAATGCACATAACATAGCTTGTTAAATATTTTTTAGCATAGTTTTTCATTATTTTTTTCTTCCTGTGGGGTCTTGGAGTTAGATTTGGCAGATTCTATTACTTTTTAAATCGGACATTCTGTGGATAAAATTCTAATGTACCACAGAATACCAGTGCGGCAATAAGTAAGGAACGGTTTATCAAATTATATGCAGGCCTTAAAATATCGGTCGGTCACGGACATTGTCCGACCCATTCGTGAAATTGTCCGACGTAGAGAGGAAATCACTGGACATTCTGTCCGACCAAAGTGAAACTGAGGTTTATTGTTTGTCTGACCCAAGTGAATTGGTGTCCGACCGAACTGTAGCTTTGTCCGACGTACTATTGTATAAAAGGTGTACTGGAAATGTTGTTTTAACGTAGTCGAGCGCGGGGCAGCAAGCGAAATGGTGAAGTGGAAAACAGGCTTAAGTTGTTGACATCTTTTTTAACACTGCTGTTCTGGCAAGTGAGTTGATTTTGGCTTGGAAATAAGTATGAAAGAAATTATTTAATATCCTTACAACATTTACCGTTTATTCATTTGTGTCATTCAGACTTATTTCCGAGTCAAAACTGAACTGAAAGTCATCGGACATATGTCCGACCCAAACTCAACGTCACTGGACATTTTGTCAGACGGCCTTGGAAAAGATATTTTAAGGCCTGTATACGAGGATATGATGTGTCATGTTGTGTGATAACACTGTACAGATATTGCTAACTTAATTTAGTGGAAAGTGAATACTAAAATCGCAACAGAATACCAGTGGTATGTACCACAGTATATTAGGTTTACCAATACGAAGTGGATATTCGTACTGGAATATGGCACCCGATTCTTACATTACGTAAAGTAATAGTTTTTTGCAACAGCTTTTAGCGAGCTTGCCACTAGCGTATTCGGCAAAGGCGTTGCGTGCGTGCGAAGTGAAATGAGGTCGGGTCCGGGTTTAGTTTCCGTCAGTTTTCTGTTGACTTAGAAATTTTTCTTAAAATATTTTAATTTTTTTTTCCACACTTTTTTAACTCTCCAATAGTTTATTAGACCTTTATTGGTTAGGGTTAGAGAAGGGGTTTGGGTCAAGTTTATCTTAAATATTACGACTGCAGTACAAATAGCAAATCAAACTCGGCATACTGTTTCAGTACGAATAGCCACAGCGTTACCAATAATTTTTAAAAAAATGAGTTTTTTATAGTAAATTTGATTACTCAGTGAGATTCCCAAATAGTAAAAGAAAAACTGTTAATGAATATAAATCACGTTGGTTTGCGAACTTGTTTTCAAACTTTCCGATTTTATGGGCATTAGGCAGAAAAAAAGTACCAAAAATAAGGAATTTTATTTGTTGTTTATCCCGATTATTTTCATGAATTTTATGAAGATATCCATTTTTCGTTTTTATATGACCATTGCGACTAAAACTAATATATATTCACAAAAATAAAGTATATAGCATGTCTCCTTCAAATTTTATAAGAGAAATAAAAAAACTGGTATTCTGTGGTTCTGTGGTACATACACCTGTAGTAACTCCAGACAAAAGGGCCTTCGCTCGAAACATTGAAATTCTCCTTATAGCTTATTTATATTATCGGCAATACCTACAGTACATTGGCACAGACAGTTCGAAATTAAACTACATCTCCATTCTATTTGTTTGCCTCCAAATACAAGATACCCTTCCAATACTCTGATAACGTCAGGTTGACCACATGATAGTGCTTACGGAGTAGAAATCTCTCATGCAAGGCAGAAGAATTACTGTTTTTATGTGTCAATTTTTGAGATATTTGGTACCTTACTGTACTTGTATTAAATTATATATTTAGTAAAGAATGTATAAAGACAATGTACCAGCTGCAGGCTACAATTGTTAGCAATGTATTTAAATAAACATATTACTAGATAACTGCATAATCAATGAATCATTGAATCGATGATCACGTAATAAATAAAGGCGAAACGTAGTGAATATTTACCTGTTTTGAAAGATTGCCTCCATATTTCAACCAAAACGTAACCATTTATGAGAAAAGCTTTAAATATATCTATTTTTGCAGCAAAATTTCTAATATCGTAAAATTTCGAGACATTTAATTTGAGCTCACATGACTTTGACAGGCAATACTTCATGTAATCATGTAATTATAGTTATACTAAACAAGTATTGTAAATATATCGTTTTACCTACAGAGAAAGGCCGCGTTGGATTATGGTACAAGTAAACGTTACATTTAATACGGCCGATCAAAGTTCTTTGTTTATATATTGTAAAAGTTGTAAACGTATTCATTATAGGGAATATAGGCTATTTATTTTTAAAAGAGAACATCGATTCTTTCAAGATATTCTCGCTAAGCGACTTCCTTCATCTCCGCAAATGAGTTTTTGAACTTTCTAAAAAAGGAAACAAATTGTTGTTTATGATATTTGCTGTGTTGGTGTAATGTACTCAGGTGAATAAGATGCTTCTGATGTTACTCTGAGTGTATATCCACACCGGGCAGGCTTGAAAAATATGCCTGACCACGGTGGGAATCGAACCTACGACCTTTGGAATACTAGCCCAATGCTCTGTTTAACCAATTTAAATTACTACTTAGCTTATTCTAGTGTACGGAGTAATAACATTGACACTCAAATCTCATTGGAGAGGTTCACACTTCATTTCCACTACCATTAATGGAATATCAGCCAATCAGATGCGTTTCATATATCCGATTTCACTGGGAAAAAATGTGAAATCCATACTAGTATATCCATACTATTTCGATACTATATCCATAGTATGAAAATATACAATTATTATGGATAATCAAAATCCATTCTATTTCCAATAAAGGTCCATAGAACTTCCATTTATACCTATGACTTTTTTCCATTCTACGAATTGCAGACTAAGTCAGGTAATGGAAGTCAAATCTATTATCACTATGACCACCTACGATAAGACAGTAGAATACATGCCACAGGATTTTTTAAAATCACAAAAATATCTTTAACCTCCATGTTTTCTGAAGTGAACAGACATTGTCTTTGTGTTTGCGGAAATCTTCTTCAACGCCATTCATTTCCTCTCTAAATAACGTACGGCATAGTTCAACAATTCTCATTATTTCAAGGCAGATGTAAGTATGCTAAAAGTATACGAAAAAGAATGCTAAAACGTACTTAATTTCTAGAAGTATTCCTATTAAGAAATCAGCAAATTCTCCTTTGGTTTCAGTTTGTATTTCTTCATACTTTTCAATTTGTCTCTCGCACGACGCTTTTCCAAGAGAAAATGTGAGTTCCTGGATTGTTCTGAAGATGAAAGTAATCGAGATGAAAGTTTGCCGATGATCAGCCATTTTCTACACGTATTGGTAAGTTACAGTTACGCAAATACAAGATTACTAAACGCATTATAACAATTTATATTAGACTTTCTGTATTGGTGTAATGTACTCAGGTAAATAAGATGCTTGTGATGTTACTCTGAGTGTATATCCACACCGGGCAGGCTTGAAAAATATGCCTGGCCACGGTGGGAATCGAACCTACGACCTTTGGAATACTAGCCCAATGCTCTGCCAATTGAGCTACGCGGTCAGATCGGTTCGAGTGTGTGATATTTCACATATTTATCAAGCCTGCCCAGTGTGGATATGCACTCAAGAGTATAATCAGTTATGTGTGGAATAAACTCCCACAAAACATTAAATGTGCAACAACAGTCAGGTATTTTAAGGCAATGTTAAAAAGCTTGATGCTAGAGGACATTCATGCAGAAAGGCTGCTTTCGTAATATTAGAATGCTGTTTTTAGGAAAGTGCAAGAAACAAGATCATTGAACTCCACCTTATCACAATCCGCATATCCGATCACCTATAGATACATGAACTTGTAGAACCTCTGTAGCTCAGTTGGTTAGAGCGCTGCACCGGAATCGCAGAGCAGTAGGTCCAATTCTTACCAGAGGACCAATTGTGCTGCATTTTTCGCAGTCGTTCCTGGTCAGGTTTTAAAGTGTATATATACTCACTTGGATTACTAACCCTAAAAACAGCATTCTAATATTAATTCCACCAAGTGAAGTGCAAGAAACAAGATCATTGCATTTGTAATAGATGTCTATCTTAAACTATACATAATTTTGAACTACTCTTATATTGTAGCTATCTATTAATAATTCTAATAGATCCTACTGTTTTTGTATATATATATATATATATATATATATATATATATATATATATATATATATATATATATATATATATATATATATATATATATATATATATATATATATATATATAGTTGTAATATAGTTAATGTCGAGCACTTTTAACATGAGCCTCTGGCTCGGAAGATTGGGGGACAACTTCCTGCGTTTTTCGACTTTAAATAAATCATTATCATTAATCAAAAGAATTATTGTCTCACTCTGATAACGACTGGTTGATCACTAGTTTTGCTACAAGTCGATTCGCACTGTAACGCAATGTATGAAGTACTATTTAAAGCACGCGTATGGGAGTGTTTTATCAGATATAAAACGCGAGGCGCAGCCGAGCGTTTTATATCTGATAAAACACGACTACAAGTGCTTTAAATGGCTTAAAAAACGACACATCTTCTGATGAGTAAATTAGCTTAAAATAAACTTTGTCTAAACCGAGAAAATCAAGGCTAAAGTTTGAGTAAATTAACATGATTTTTTATCACATGTAAAGATACGACACGCTTATGATTTTTCTTTGTGTTTTGCTCCTGAATTATTAATGAGTTTTTTAAAATAATTTTAAAAACTCATTAATAATTCAGGAGAAAACACAAAGAAAAATCATAAGCGTGTCGTATCTTTATACAGGGTGTCCCAAAAAAAACGAAAACTATATGTTGAAATAAATGTATTGTTAGAATTTGAATGCCTCCGCACTCTGCTGAACCCACACGTACATCAAAGCTTGACGTAAGTATATTTTATGCATAAAGAAACCGTTTAAGAAGCTGTTTTAAATTCCCAAGAGCAGAAAATCGTGCGCTTTACAAAGATATTTTAATTTCTTAATAAGTCAATATTTAGTATATGCATCCTGTCAATATTTTACGCATCTTTGCATTCAGCTTAGTGCTAGGGCATTCAAATTTTAACAATACGTTTATTCAAATGTTTTGCGGTTTTTTTGGGATACCCTATATGTGATAAAAAATCATGTTAATTTACATAAACTTTGGCTTTGATTTTCTCGGTTTAGACAAAGTTTATTTTAAAAATTACTTCGCCAATGAACTCATATAAGATGAGTCGTTTTTAAGCCATTTAAAGCACTTGTAGCCGTGTTTTATCAGATATAAAACGCTCGGCTGCGTCTCGCGTTTTATATCTGATAAAACACTCCTACGCGTGCTTTAAATAGTACATAAAGAATACTAATTAGGAGTGTGTTATCAGGTTTAAAGCCACTCTGCACGTGACATATTATGGTTGACATGATTTGCCAATAAGCTTATGAATTATTAATGATGTTTGAAAACTTGTCTTCAGTGGCGGCGCCAGGCCTCAGAATTTCGGGGGGCATTTGAGGGGCAAACCCCCCCCCTAGGAGATTTGCCCCTCTCTCAAAAGGGGGCGATATTCCTAAAAATACCGCCCCCGGGGGGACGAATATCCTAGGAATATTGCCCCTCCCCAGAGGGGCGAATGCCCCAGGAATATCGCCCCCCTTTAGGATATTCGCCCCCCATATATGCGATGTGGTTTATTCAAATAATTTCGTGATACTTTCATCTTATTAGTGCCTTAATTAAGGCCCATACAGAACGGACGCTATTTGGCAACGCGACGCGAATTTTCAGTTTTCAATGACATTTAGCTTTAATATTTTTCATTGTTTTTTCAAATATTTGGGACCATTTAGCAATTTTAGCTATTTGGTCTGCATACCTTGTAAAATTTTTATCCTTCGACGGTTTTATTTGTTTTTGAAAACTGAAAATTCGCGTCGCGTTGCCGAATCGCGTCCGGTTTGTGCGGGCCTTTACACATTTGAGAATTTAACTTTGCAAAACTAAAGCTTTTTTATCTTTTTTGAAACGTATTATTGGAGTATTGGAAAGTTTTACCGTCAGAGATTTACAAACTAATATTGAAACTGTAAAAGACAGTTTCATGTATACGCGCATTCACTAATGAGTAATGAAAACTTATAAGCCATACATTTTCCGATAACGACAAAACGCTTGTGTAGCCTTTAGTCGCTCTCAGTGATTCACATATTTTTGGGCAAAATAAATAGGGGGGGGGGCATTTGCCTCCCCCCCCCCTTGCCCCCCCCCTGGCGCCGCCACTGCTTGTCTTGCTTTGCGAGAAACCTCGCAGCTAAATTATACGTACGAGTCGACTTGTAGCAGTTTAGTTGATCAGCATCTCCTGTTTATCAACCAGTGTTTCCTTACCTTTCCTTTTGAAGTGATTTATTTTTCCATATCTCAAATTGCTTTTCAAGCTTGACCTCATTTTCTTTCAAACCCTCAAGAAAACTTTCTTGCTTTTGAAGTTGTTCAGCTAAATGTACATTTTCTCCTTGCTTCAATTCCAGCTCTGCTTTCACCCTTTGTAACTCGTCGTTTAATTGATATGCATTCTCTTCAGTTTGTGTATCAACATGAACAAAATATGTATTGTCTAACACTTCCAAATTTAATTGTTCTTCCTCTAAGATATTGTTCTTAATCTGTTCTAAGTTTTTTATATTCTCTGTTTTGATTACTTCAATTTGTTTGTTCAAATTCTCTTTATCAGTATTCAGAGAATTTACATCCATTACAAGTTGATTGACGAGAATATTTGTTTCTTTAATCTCTTTTGAGTATTCCTCAACTATTCTATTCTTCTCATCCAACGTTTGATTTTTATCACACAAATCTTTTTGTAGCTCTTTATTTCTTTCAGCTAACTGCTTCGAATTTACATTCAACTCTTGTTTTATATTCCTCAATTCATCAACTTCACTTAATAATTGTTTCATCTCTTCATTTTGCGTCCTTAACGACAAAATAATCATATCATCTTTTCTCTTTCTTCTGTCACTCTCCTTTCTTTCTTTTTCTCTTAACTTTTCACAATTTTTTGAACGTGAACTAACTTCAGCATGTTTAGTTTGAAGTTCAGAGTTCTTTCTAGTTAGCTCGTCAATCTTTAGTTGTTTTTCTTTCAGAACACATCTCCAGTTGGTTTCGCCATGTACAGTTGTGATTTGCAAAGCTTTCAACTGTTTCATAATCTCGTCTCGCTCTTCTTTGTGTTTCTGTTTTGTCTCCGCCAGAGCTCGGCGCAGCTTTGCGATTTCATGCTCTTTGTCAGAACTGCTCTCAAAATACTGATAATCGTCCCAACTTTTGTTCTTGCCTTCCAATCCATATTCAGATGTTTCTATCTCTACGTTATCTGGTAAATATTCCCTTCCATTGAGATTCTTAACTCCTTCATTCTGACAGACGTTTAACCATGTTAACGTGCTGTTGTCAATGCCTTTAATAGAATTTATACTTCCTTCATTCTGAGAAAGCTTTGCGGGAAACTTGCTGTTTGTCTCATCCTTAATAGATCCTAAATAGTATTCAAATAATTTCGTATCTCTCTGCTGTAAAACCAATTCTTTATCACAAATTTCCTGTTTTATTTTCATTATTTCTTCTTCAAGGGAGGATTTATTTTCTTCAAAAACGACTTGATCGATTCGTGAGCTTGCATCGTCGCCATTGCCATGTTCCAAAATCAAACTCAAAGATCTAACTTGCGTCTCCGTTTCTCTCAGTCTCTTGTGGCTTTGAAATAACTCCGCCAGCACATCAGAGCAGCTGGCCTGAGAATCATCTTGGTTCAGGCTCTCTTCATTCGCTACACTGCCACCAAAGGATGTGGGTATTCCCGAGTCTTCTCTGCTCGATTGAGAAATGTCTGTTGCGCCATCTGTTTCACTTAGCTCACTCATTTTGCCATCCAAATGAATCCTGTTGTTCAAAGTTGCTGAAAAAAAACAACAATATATCTTTGCTATGGAAGCACCTAACTGAATAATGCACCTAACTGAACAAGATGGAGACGACTTCAGAAAATAATAGACTATGAATTTTCCGTCGTTGGCCCCCCCCCCCACACACACACATACACCGCAAGCGTATGTGCAGACGGGTCCAATAGGACGAACTATCTCTCTACACAGTTTGTCTTGACAGATGATCTGTGTATGTGTAGAAATATGGAATCAGGCATGATTTGTTCTCAGAATCATTGCCAGTGCCAAAAGACTGTCAAACGAATAATCATTCAGATAATAAGGCTTGGTTACACAGTAAATCATTCGATGTAACAATATATAATAAATAAATACGGAAAGTAACTTAGAAATACAAAACATCGAATGCATGATACTGAAATGTTTACACATTTATGTGGCCAGATGAATGATAAACATGTTGAATAGTTCACGTACTACCGTAGACCACTTTCATAATACAGAGGCTGGCATTTAAATATTCTTTTATGTGGATTTTAATAAGCCTTAGAACTTGGTCTTGTTTCTGTGATTGTATAAATTGAATATAATTTTTGAGCGGGAACGAGGCCTGTACATTAGCTAAGACATTAGTAAACTGTATATATAATTCCAAAACAATGATGCGGTTACAATTACAGAGAATTACTATTATACAAACATAACAACGCTTACGTAAATTTCGAAGACATATTATGCTTTATTTAACTCAAATCAATTCACTATTACGGGCAATTAATGTACTGATCACGTGAATTCTACTCACCTCTAGAGATATCTGAATGTGGTACTCAGTCAATATGCCACAAGCCTCGACATTGAAAAGGATGTTTTACGTTTCCAAAATGACTTGTACTGTTCTCACCTCCAGCTAAACACGGTGTTGAATTTCTATCGTACGGTGAAGATATTTCAACTCAGCGCCAAATCAATTAAACGCGAGTAAGCGCGGCTAATTCAGCACAAGCGTGGCATAAAAAAGATCAGTTTTTTCGTTCAGAACGACCTCTGGTCTATCATAATTTCAGGTATGTTAATGTAACTGACAATTGTTCGCGCAATATTTTTTAGAGCGCGCGCAAACTATTTAGCATATTTTGCGTCTATATTAAGGATCAAATTACTTATTTTGAAGCGTATATATTTTAAAGATATCAGAGATATGAAAGACAGATTTCTATACTAGAACTCTAGGACTTGACGATAATATTTGCCAAGACTGCCAAGCAAAGTCCTGAGTCATGTTTAGCTAACGCTCTTACACATTACATAATGTTTAGGAATTCAAAATTAGCAGCTGGTCATCAACTTTATAATTCAAACTCTCGACACTTGTAGTCCTTGTAGGAACAAGAAAATTAAACCACAACTTCCAATGGGCAATTACAGCAAAAGATTAAATTTTGATCTAGGCAAGAAGAACAAAATCCATCACCACAGCTAGAAAGAGCATGTTACAATTAGCAAAATTACAAAGTTTGGCCGCGAAATGTTATAAAATGCGGAAAATATAGCCCTGCGAAATTTGAAAATTTTGTATTAATTTGTATTACGGAATTTACGCACGGGAAAATGTACCACATTTCGGCCGAAAGTGGTGCAAATTCCCGTGCGTAATACAAATGAATACAAAATTCGTAGGGATACTATATTTTCCTCATTTTACAACATTTCGCAACGAAACTTTGCAATTTTACTAATTTTAACATGCTCTTTCTAGCTGCATGTGGTGATGGATTTTGTTCTTCTTGCCGTTAGATCAAAATTTAGTGCTGCTTGAAAGGTGTTGGGTGATGCAAAGAATTGACCATATTTTTTATCTTTTCTTTAATACAGGAGGCTGGGGAGAATGGTTGAAACACTTTTAAAAAGACAGGTTCTTCTACCAATCCTGACTATCACAACCCTATTATTACTAACTCTAATATGTGTAACACTCATTATCACTCGTTCAGAGCCGAACGACGAAACAGATGCTACCTACTTTAGTACGGCCGCAGTAGCAGCAGATGTAGGAATGTGTTCCGATATTGGCGTGAAGATACTAAAGAAAGGCGGAACGGCAGTCGATTCTGCTGTTGCAACATTATTCTGTCAAGGAACAACAAATATACATTCATCTGGAATAGGAGGCGGATTATTTATGGTGGTATATGTAAAGAAGCTTGGCAAAGCGTGGTTCTATAACGGACGAGAAAAAGCACCAGCTAAAGCCACAAGAGATATGTTTGTTAATAATACTCGAGCATCTAAGCAAGGTACAGTTAAACGCCTTTAATATCGACACTCAAATACCGGAGCAAAAAATTGAAAGGCGTTGACAAGTCAGTCATTCTTTCCGAGTTTCCATATATGGTACAAAAGAAAACATTGTTGACGTTGTTGCAAACTGACATAATTTTCCAGCTGTACCCATGTTTTCCAAATTTTCTTACTACATAGGAGCGTTAGCAGTGGGAGTTCCAGGAGAAGTAAACGTCATGTATAGAGCTTGGCAAGAACATGGTCAGCTACCCTGGAACGATTTGATTCAACCTGCTATTGATTTGTGTAGGAATGGATTTCCTATCTCAAAGGTGTTGCATGATCAGATAAAGAAAAGGGAACAACTTTTATATAATGACACGGGATTTAGGTATACGATGTTTTATTTTAAAAAACTATATTTTATGTTCCCCATTTTTTGTTCCATATATTAAAATCACTGTCACTACCATCACCATCATCACTACCACCATCATATCATTATAACCATCATCACCATCACCATCATCATCACCACCGTCATCATCACCATCACCATCATCATTACCACCATCACTACCATCATTATAACCATCATCACCATCATCATCACATCATCATAACCACCGTCATCAATACCATCATCACTATCACCTTCATTATAACCATCATCATAACTATCATCATCACCACCGTCACCACCACCGTCATCACCACCATCATTACCACCATCACTACCATCATTATAACCATCATCATCACCATCATCATAACCACCGTCATCATCACCATCATCATTACCACCATCACTACCATCATTATAACCATCATCATCATCACCATCATCATCACCATCATCATAACCACCGTCATCATCACCATCACCATCATCATTTAAATCATTACCACCATCACTACCATCATTATAACCATCATCATCATCACCATCATCATCACCATCATCATAACCACCGTCATCAATACCATGATCACTACCACCATTATAACCATCATCATCACCATCATCATCATCACCATCATCACCATCATCATATCCACCGTCATCTTCACCATCATCACCATCATCATAACCACCGTCATCACCACCATCATCATCATCATCATAACAACCGTCATCACCACTACATCCCCATCATCATAACTACCGTCATCATCACCATCATCACCACCATCATAACCACCGTCATCTTCACCATCATCACCATCATCATAACCATCGTCATCTTCACCATCATCACCATCATCATAACCACCGTCATCTTCGCCATCATCACCATATCATAACCACCGTCATCTTCACCATCATCACCATCATCATAACCACCGTCATCTTCACCATCATCACCATCATCATAACCACCGTCATCTTCACCATCATTACCATCATCATAACCACCGTCATCACCACTACATCCCATCATCATAACCACCGTCATCACCACCATCATCACCATCATCATAACCACCGTCATCTTCACCATCATCATCATTCATTGTAAGCCTGTACATTTCAGGAAACTTTTCTTCAGAAGTGATGGTTCAATGCTGAAGATAAACGAAACATTGTTAAACCCGGAGTTAGGATCAACTTTGGAAAAGATCGCAAAAGATCCGATGAGTTTTTACCACGGCTCAATAGCAGAGCAAATTGTGAGAGATATTCGGACGTTAGGAGGCATTATCACACGTTCTGATTTGAGGAATTATGATGCGGGGAGAGCAGAGGCTTTACAAGTTAGCTTGAATAAGAAACTTAAGATATGGACATCACATCCACCTTCCAGTGGTCCGGTGTTGGCAATGATACTTCAAATCCTAAAAGGTATGAGCAGCTTTTGGACGTAGAAACGAAATTATCAATTTCAAGACGTAATTACCATTACATTTAGTATTCAGCTCATTTCCAGCTAGCAAATGACAAGTAGCTAGCAAATGAAACATCTCAACATGTAGTGGAAACAGTTAAAAATTATTTCCTTACTCTGGCAACTGCTGGTTGACCAACCGACTGTTACACGAATCGCATTGAGTGAAGAGGTTGTCAATTGCAATCATTAAAAAAAAATTGTATGACTTCAGGATTTCGATTTAGCAGTCAGGACATTGTCGGTGATGAAAATTTGGTAAGAAGTTACCATCGTATCATTGAGGCTTTCAAGTTCTCTTACGCCTATCGCGCTTTGTTGGGAGATCCCGAGTATGAAGATGGCATACACGAGGTATTTACACAAGAACTTTTTTCCATGTGTTTTTCACGTAGTTCAGACATAAACCAAGGCAGCTTATTGTAGAATACTACCTACAGCAGACCACAATGTTTGAGATATCTTTTTCAGGTAGTTCAGACACAAACCACGACAGCCTATTGTAGAATACTACCTACACTGGACCACCACGTTTGAGATATCTTTTTCAGGTAGTTCAGACATAAACCAAGGCAGGTTATTGTAGAATACTACCTACACTGGATCATGTTCCACAAATGAAAAACTGTGTCGTACATTTTCTAGACTGTTAAGAACATGACAAGTCAATCCTTTACAGAGAAGCTACGTAGAAAGATAAACGACAATAAGATTCACAATATTTCATATTATGGTGGGTTTTACTCAGACTGGAATAACCAAGGCACAACACATCTCTCAGTGTTGTCAAAAGGAGGAGACGCTGTCGCGGTTACGTCCACAATAAATACAGGGTAAGTTCATCTACATTCTTGGAATGAACTCATTCAGACCAATTTTCGCTCTTAGAGCCCGTAATAGAGGATGCTAACCATCTTGATTAAAATCAAGTCATTTCTATGCTAGTTATACTGGATAGGTCTATCAGTTATATATACTGTTCTCACTAGACGTCCAGTTAATAAGCCTTATTTTACAGGTTCGGTTCCAAAATCAGATCACCATCTTTGGGAATTGTTTACAACAATGAAATGGATGATTTCTCAACCCCAGACTTAGTCAATGCGTTTGGAGTTGCACCTTCGCCTAATAACTTCATTAAACCAAACAAAAGAATGATGTCTAGTATGAGTCCCAGTGTGGTGGTTGATGATTTGGGTAATGCTAGATTGATCTTGGGTGCTTCAGGAGGAACTAGGATTACAACTGGAGTAGCACAGGTGGGGACTGTTGAACGATAAAGAGGTGGGGTCAGGTAGGGTTAGGAATGGAAATATGGAATTAGGAATACAGTTTAAGACAATGTCACACGAAATAATCGTAGCTGCAACCTGCAACGCAATTTCGGAAAATGTCCTCGTGTAAAATAGTCTCCCTCGCAGCCGCTCTTTGTGTCGAGGTACAAAAAGCAGTGGCGTAACGTCACATCTTGGGGCCCCATTAAAAATATTAAAAGGCCCCCCCCCATAACCAATTATATTCTAAAAGAGCACATCAGTTATCCCCCAAAACTTTCCTTTAAAGATACACTGTTTAACCGCGGTTTTGAGGGATATATTTTCATCAAAATGTTTAGGTGTAACTACCGTATACCGTATACTGACTATTGACTTACATCAAAACTGACTGACAATCTGATATAAATGCTAACAACCTAACAGTTCTGAAAAGTCAACAAAAATGAATGGACGACTTGCGCTTTAGAAAAATTTTTAATCTGGGAATAACAAAGGATATTTTTGGAAAGAAGTTATTATTATCAAAATTAGAAAAACAGCAAAGTTTGGTTGCGAAATGTTGTAAAATACGGAAAATATAGCTCAGCGAAGTTGGCAAATTTGTATACATTTCTATTACGTGTGGAAATTGGTAACTAATTTAGTTACCAATTCACGCACGTAATACAAAAGTATACAAATTTGCCAACTTTGAAGGGCTATATTTTCCGTATTTTACAACATTTCGCAACCAAACTTTGTAATATTACTAATTCCAAGACGCTCTTTCTAGCTGTGGTGATAGATTTCGTTGTTCTTACTTAGATTAAAATTTAGTCTTCAGCGCAAGTCGTCCAATCGCTTCAGTTGATTCCTAAAACAAGGAATCATGCAGAAGACTCTGATGTGCTTTTTTTTTTGTTCTACATTCTGGCCAGGGGCCCCCTTAGGCTTGGGGGCCCCCGGGTTCGCCTGGTCTGAGCCCTTAGTAGTTACACCACTGACAAAAAAGCGGCTGCGAGGGAGACTACGTGTAACATATGGCCTTTAGCCCGGGTAGGATCAAGGTTAGAGTGAGATTTAGGTTAGGCAACGTTAGAATTAGGGTAAACTAGAATAAGAATTAGGTAAGGGACGGTCATACGTAGCACACTTCCTGACCGATCTAAAATTACAGTAGATCTCAAACAGAGGCCGGTTCATTGGGCTTCTTGTGCGGAGTGTTCACACAAATTTGAATGGATTAACTGAATCACAGTGAATGCATGGGCTGAGCAAGAAATTAGTTCGAAGACCACCTCTCGAGGTTTACATGCTTCTCGAATCAATCTTAGCTCGCTTTTGGTTTCCACATGCATCCGGTACGGCTCTGAATCGATTTCGGTCCATCTAAAATCGCTCGTGCGAAGGGTTGGGATAAGAGTCGGAATGGACCTATTCCCTAATGAACAAAATCGATCTGATCTAGACAAGTAAAAAATTTCATCACATGCAGGTTGAAAGAGCATCACAAAATAGTAATATTCCGAAGTTTCGTTGCGAAATGTTGTAAAATGCGGATAATATAGCACTGCGAAGTTTGCCGTTTTTCAGTCATTTTGTATTACGCACAGGAAATTGATACCGCTTTCTGAACTGAAAAAGTATCAATTTCCCGTGCGTATTAATACAAAATGACTGAAAAACGGCAAACATCGCAGGCTATATTATCCGCATTTCACAACATTAATTCGCAACGAAACTTCGGAATATTTATACTAATTTTGTGATGCTCTTTCAAGCTGTGACAAAATTCTTGTCTAAATCAAAATTTTGTTCATTAGGGAATAGGTCCGTTAGCGAAGGCTAGCTAGCGTATTCTACTCCGTCTGATGATGTTACAACTTCTTTATTCCAGGTTCTTATGAATCATCTGTGGTTTGGACTAAATCTAGAAGAGTCAGTACGACATCCACGACTACATCATCAGCTGGTACCAAATTACATTCGTGTGGAGAAAACATCAAAATACAGAATGAAACAAGCCATTCTAGACGGATTGAAGAAACTGGGACATACATATAAATTTCTCACGAGTACCAGTACTGTACAGGCTATTGCTGTCGACGAGCAAGAAAGAATTCGCGCTGTTTCTGATCCACGTAAACATGGAAGGGCCGCAGGATATTGAAAGTTTAGATAAAGTTATATAAGGCTATAAGCGTGCAATAAAATATCAATAATTATCATTCTCTTTTTGCATTGAAGAAGCCACATCCGTTTTTAATATATTGGCATTACTGATCGAAAACGCGAAAATAAACAAATGCACAAAAATAAAAGTTTTATATCGCTACTCTGGTTTGTAGTAATCAATGTATTGTTTTAGAAAAAACTACAATCATTTGTTATCGATGTTGGTAAGCAATCACGTCAGCATTGGTCAATTTCAGATGTAACTCATTATGTATGCATATTAGGGACTGGTCATAAAGTAAAAGGGGGGTGGGCTGGGGAAAATAGGGTGGGTGGGTTACTATTTTTGAGCACGGTTGAAGGAGTGGGTCATCGAAAGTTAAGTGCAATCATAAGGGTGGGCCATGTAAAAATGAGCATGTGTATTAAAATTCATATTATAAAAACAGAAATAAAACGTATCAAGATCCATGTGTAAAATTTATACCGCAAACCGGTTAACCTCAAACTTAAAAGCTGAATTTACTGTCTTGGCTAATACGTTAGTAGTGGCCAACTAATTTTCTGATAATCATTATTGCTAAATGTCACGAGCTTCGTGCTTCATATATGATTTTCCCAGCCCCCCCCCCTTTTACTTTATGACCGGTCCCTTAGCCTTTCTCACGCCGCCATTTTTGGGGTACTGTAATTTTCGTATGTGGGCCATTGTGAAAAGCAATATTTCAGAAGATCCTAACTATTTACAGAGTAAATTTACCATCATACACCCACAAAATTATAAAATGTCGCCGTTACGTGGTGTTACGCTCGCAGGATTGGCAAAAAAGCACCCCAAAAATGGCGGCGTGAGAAAGGCAAATTCTGCAAGCCACTAAATCCATCCAGCACTACCTACGTAGGTCAGTGATCACGCGATTATGACGCATGCCAATGGCCTGCATGCCTTCCCACACCGGATGTTGTATTTATAATATAGCAACAAAATTTTCGTTTTGTAACAAGGAACCTTTCACGATATATCGCTAGCTTATTTGTGTGAAATTTAGTAAACGTCGAGTAAAAGCGCAAGAATGAGTAGTTCGTCTTTATGTGTTAACTGTTCAATGCAATTTACGTTGTTCAAGCGAAAGGTATTTTTAAATTTTTTCCTGAATGATGTAACATATTCTCGAGCATATTTGTGTGTAGTACTGTACGTTATATAGTTATAAGTATTGAATAGTAGGTACCGGCAAATCCAAGTATATATATTTAGAATATTAAAATTGTTTGATTCTTTAGAGTGGATATTTATAATTTGATAAAATCAGGTGTTATATTCACAGATGGCTTATACCAGTGACCTCCATAATATATGTATATATCTGGAGTGAGAATTCCACGAAGCTGGCAAAGCATCAGAGGCGAAGCATGTGCCAAACAGCACCAAATAAAAGCGGATGCCAGACAGCACCTCCACTAATTTTTCAGGGAATGGACGATACCAGTTTTTCAAATCTGATACGATACCTAATACAATACTACACATTTTGGTTGACACCGATGACACAGAATACTACACAGAAGTCCATCTCCATTGTTTTTAGCGTAAGCTCTATTCGTCATGATTCGTCACTCAGCAAGTACCGTAAACAGAAGCAGTCCCCCTCCTGGAAATACTAAAAATGGCGTATGTCCAGGGGGGTGATTGCTTCTGTTTACGGTACTTGCTGAGTGACGAATCATGACGAATAGAGCTTACGCTAAAAACAATGGAGATGGACTTCTGTGTAGTATTCTGTGCTTTAGTCATGATTTTTGTTGCAACTATATTATTCACAGCATTACCTGCGAACAGGCATACTCTGGCGCCCGGAATTTTGGGTTTTCTGATTATGCGTGTCTCAGAATGATGCAAATGCAATTTCCGGGATTCAAATTTAAAAATTTTCGAGCCCCCCCCTCCCCCCCCAATATTTTATAAAGTGTCCGCCACTTGCACACACGGTGGCTTAAAAGGTCTTAAACTGTTTATTCTACCGATAAATAAAGGGTTTTTTATTGACTGGGATTTCAATAACTCGGACTGGGATTTCTAATAAAAATCCAACTGCATGGGACTGGGATTTTAGTAGTATAGAGAATGAGGGTTCTAGACCACTTTTTCGGCCCGCGATCTCACCCAACTTCCGGTCAGCGGTTTCCATATTTTTCCCTCAAAAACGCGGGCTCATATTTTTCTAGACCATTTTTCTAATATTTTTGGTATTATTTTTTCTATTATTTTTGGTATTATTTTTTCTACTATTTTTGGCGTTATTTTTTCTATTATTTTTCTATTATTTTTCAGCATTATTATTTACAAGAATAATTATCATATGCTAGGGCTCATTTTTCTAGACCATTTTTTATCTATTATTTTTCAGAATTATTTAACATCTTCTATTTCACTCCTAAGGATACTTAGGGGGCCGTAGCTTTTAGGTTCGAATACAGAGTTTGAAGTATCTTTTTTATCTTGTGTGCTCACTCCAATGTTAATATTATTTGATACAGAGAAATTTATATCACCAGCCTTTCCATTTCTACTAGAACTCTTACGACAACCACAAATCTTACCTAAGCAGGAGAAGCATGACCTCCACCTTGACATCTTATCTTATGATAAACCCCATGTTAACTACCAGACCCCGAATATCGAAGTGACCAGCAAAAGGACATATCCATGCTAGTACCAGTGGGCATTGAGTGCTCCGGTTTAACTATAATACACCAAGCTAAAGTATTATCTACCAGTTCAGCCTGGGCTCCTAAGTAGAACATACTATTACCCTTGAAAACGTAGCAAGCTGTACTTCCACCGGTAGTTGTGTAAGTTCCATTAAACCAGGTGTATGACAGTCTTCTTAAGTCAACCGTGGCGAGGGTGATTTCCTTTTTGACCTTTGTAAATTTTCCATTAGATTGTCTTTCCCAAACAGTAGCCCATAGGATCAGGGCTATTGGTATATTTTGAATAGTTGAAAAACGTGGGTAGTCTGATTTAATAGTTATAGACTCAAGGTTAAGGTCTGCCATATTGTTAATAGGATCTGTTCTCCATGAAGGTGGAATCTGATCGTGACAGTAAGCATAGTACCTTGCTGCAGCGGTTGATACTCCCCTGTAACCCCAAATCCACTCTGCATGTATATGTCGCCGTAATCTTACATATCTTAAGTCAGCCGTTGCTTGAGTAAGGCCAGTTGAAGGTTTTAGGAAATTCTTTTCTACCCACTGTTTGTTAACAGCATCCTTATCATTTACAGGATCCTTCAAATCAATAATTCCACTTGAATCTCCCATGTCCAAATCACCCTTTACCAGTCCACCTCTACTACTCATGAACTCATCTGTTGCCCATTTCTTATTAACAGCTGAACCGTCAGTAGTAGGATTTCCAACTCTGGTCAACTCGTAACCGTTAACATCTAAGTTACTAGCTAAAGTGCCACCATCACGCTTAAGAAACTGTGAGCACCAGGAACTCATAGAACCGTAAGAAACAGCACTAGAACTTCCCGTTGACCCACTATTTAGCCCCGTAATAGTATTACCAGCCATGTCAATATTACCGCTCATAGTAAAGCCACTACTACTTACGGAACTCCCACTGACATGATCCGTGACCCATTTCTTCGACACAGCAGAATTATCAGTTGTAGGAGCACCTAACTTTATAATTTCATTGTTTCCCATATCAAGGTCATCATCTAATGTAAGTCCACTGTAAGTCTCACGTTTTCTTCTTCCACTGTTAATTTTATATTCCACCCATCTTTTGTTAGCTGAAGATGTATCAGTTTGAGGAGACCTAACATTTAGTATTTCATTTCCACCCATTTCAAGGTTACCTGTCATTGCTCGCGAACCGCTAAGTTTTAATAAGTTGTTTGAGTACCTTTCAAGATACTGCAATCTTACTAGACTATTTGAGTTTCCAGGGTCGGAGTTACAGTTAGGTGCATTGCTAAAATTAATAGTACCAGCAACATTTAAGGATCCTGTTCCGTCTAACCGTAAAAATGTTCCTTCATTTAAATTAAACCAGCTTCTTGTAACCACAGCTTGGTCGCTAGTGGGATCCCCAACATTTACTATTTCATTTCCACCCATCTTAAGGTTACCAGTCATTTTACTTTGACCACTTAGTTTAAGGTAAGTAGATATCTGGCTAAATCTAACAAGACTGGATGAATCTAGACCGTCTGAGTAACTTTTGGGAGCAATGGAGAAACTAATAGGTCCCGTTACACTTTGCGTTAGGAAGGAGTCACCTAACCTTAAAAATGTTCCCCTATTTGAACTAAACCAACTTTTTGTAACAGCTGATTGGTTAGTAGTAGGATCACCAACATTTTTAATTTCATGTCCACCCATCTTAAGATCACCTGTCATTGTAAAACCTGAGTGGTTAGGAAGCGCAGATATTTTATCTTCAACCCACTTTTTTGATGTAGCCTCACTATCAATTTTAGGCTCAATAAGATCAAACAGTCTCCAACCTCCCATGGAAACATCTGCCTGCATAATTCCACCTTTCATTTTAAAGTTATTATCGACCACCCACTTCTTTGTGACAGCTGACTGGTCCTCGGAGGGATCCTTAAGATTCTTAATCTCGTGGTCCTTCATATCGATATCTCCAGCAATATCAAGTCCAGTTACAGGCTTA
>CACRXK020001181.1:0-58505 GCA_902702795.2 Paramuricea clavata | reverse complement strand
GGGGGGATAAAGCACTATACTTTATATAATAAATTACAATAAACACTATTAAACAGTAGTCATAATTATAGTTGTTTTGGTGGTAATATGTTCAGGTGTGTTCAGTTTTCCGATGTTTCCAAATGTTTAAAATGCCAAATTTTGATGTTGGGTGGTACACACAAAAGACAAGTCACAGTATTTGCATTTTAAGTATTCATCAAATTTATACAAGTTGTATGATTTTTTGTATCTCTTCTAACTTTTTCTACTTACCGAATAAATGCTCAGCTTTAAATTTTTTCTTCTAAAGTTCTTCCACTTGAATTTCTAATTTTCTTCCTGCAGGCTTTTCTTTAATACTCTTTTTGAATGTCACTCATGTCCACATGTTTCTCCACTTTAAACAACCAATCTTCCTTCTGGGGGTTTTCTTTAATTTTTCCCCGAACGTCACACCACTTCTTTAAAATTGCCTCCTTATGTTGTTATACTATGAATTTCTAATTTTCTTCCTGTATTGTTTTCTTTAACATTCTTTTTGAATGTCACTCAGTTTGTGTAATTGAAATTTTGTCCTTATTTTGCTCCACTCGACCACTCTTCCTTCTGGAGGGTCTTCTTTAGTTTTTTTTCTCAATGTCACACAGCTTTTTAAAATTACCTCCTGTAGGATTTTCTTTAATAATTCTTTTTGAATGTCACACAGTTTGTGTAATTAAAATGTTCTCCTTATTTTGCTCCACTTTAAACAACCAATCCCCTTTCTGGAGGGTCTCCTTTAGTTTCCTTTTCTGAATGTCACACACCTTCTTTAAAATTGCCTCCTTATATTGTTCTACTACAAATCCTAATTTTCTTCCTGTAAGGTTTGTAGGATTTTCTTTAATCCTTCTTTTTGAATGTCACACAGTTTGTGTAATTAAAATGTTCTCCTTATTTTGCTCCACTTTAAACAACCAATACCCTTTCTGGAGGGCCTCCTTTAGTTTCCCTTTCTGAATGTCACACAGCTTCTTTAAAATTGCCTCCTTATATTGTTCTACTGCGAATGTCTAATTTTCTTCCCGTAGGGTTTGTAGGATTTTCTTTAATCATTCTTTTTGAATGTCACACAGTTTGTGTAATTAAAATGTTGTCCTTATTTTGCTCCACTTTAAACAACCAATCTTTATTCCGGAGGGTCTCCTTTAGTTTATTTCTGAATGTCACACCGCTTCTTTAAAATTACCTCCTTATATTGTTCTACTACAAATCCTAATTTTCTTCGTGTAGGGTTTGTAGGATTTTCTTTAATCATTCTTTTTGAATGTCACACAGTTTGTGTAATTAAAATGTTGTCCTTATTTTGCTCCACTTTAAACAACCAATCTTTATTCCGGAGGGTCTCCTTTAGTTTATTTCTGAATGTCACACCGCTTCTTTAAAATTACCTCCTTATATTGTTCTACTACAAATCCTAATTTTCTTCGTGTAGGGTTTGTAGGATTTTCTTTAATCATTCTTTTTGAATGTCACACAGTTTGTGTAATTAAAATGTTGTCCTTATTTTGCTCCACTTTAAACAACCAATCTTTATTCCGGAGGGTCTCCTTTAGTTTATTTCTGAATGTCACACCGCTTCTTTAAAATTACCTCCTTATATTGTTCTACTACAAATCCTAATTTTCTTCGTGTAGGGTTTGTAGGATTTTCTTTAATCATTCTTTTTGAATGTCACACAGTTTGTGTAATTAAAATGTTGTCCTTATTTTGCTCCACTTTAAACAACCAATCTTTATTCCGGAGGGTCTCCTTTAGTTTATTTCTGAATGTCACACCGCTTCTTTAAAATTACCTCCTTATATTGTTCTACTACAAATGTCTAATTTTCTTCCTGTAGGGTTTGTAGGATTTTCTTTAATTAATCATTCTTTTTGAATGTCACTCAATTTGTGTAATTAAACTGTTGTATTTATTTTGCTCCTCATTAAATAACCAGTCTTCCTTCTTGAGGGTCTTCTTAAACTTCTTCGAATGGCGCCCACCTTCTTTAAAATTTCCTTCTCGTGTTGTTCTACTTCGAATGTCCAATCTTCCTCCTGCATGGTTTTCTTACGTCGCTTTAAATGTTGACGCCTTCTGGTTCTGATGCTCATCAGAGGTTGTGTGAGTTGTGGATCGAGTTTGGGTTGGTATTTGGGAAGGGGTGGTGTTGTATCAACTTCCATTAATGAGGGAGTAGGAGGAGATGTGATTGCAGGATAGGATGTAGGAGAAAGAGTTGTGGTAGTGAAGTATGTGGTAGCGAAGTATTCGGTAGTGCCAAATGTAGGAGTTCTGTATCTGGCGACGTTTGTGTTAGCAACAGATGCAGTAACAGTGGATGTGGTATTAATATATGTGGGAGTAAGGAGTCTGGCAATGGATGGGATAGTGATGTATGTGTTGACGTATATGATAGCGCCACATGTGGTAGCAATGGGTGTGGTAGTGATGTATGTAGTATCGATGTATGCGGTAGTAGCGTACATGGTGTGGGATTTGACAGTGATGTATATGGTGAAACGTGTGGCTGTGCGATATGTGGCAGCAACAGAAGCGATAGTGATGTCTGTAGTAGTGTATGATGTGGTTGTACTGTATGTATTAATGATGGTTGTGCCAGCAGTGGATGTATTAACATTGGGTGTCAGAGTAGCACTGGATGTGATAGTGTAAGATCTGGTAGCAACTGATGTGAATAAAGGTGTGAATGTGTAAGGTAGGAGTATGGAAGTTATAGGTGTGAAAGGTATGAATCTGGAAGCTGCAAATGTGAAAGGTATGAATTTGTAAGGTATGAATGTGGAAGCCATAGGTATGAATGTGAAAGCTGCAAGTGTGAAAGGTATGAATTTGTAAGGTATGAATGTGGAAGCCATAGGTATGAATGTGGAAGCTGCAAGTGTGAAAGGTATGAATGTGGAAGCTGCAAGTGTGAAAGGTATGAATTTGTAAGGTATGAATGTGGAAGCCGTAGGTGTGAAAGGTATGAATGTGAAAGTTGTAGGCGTGGCATAAAATGTGATTGAAGGATAGGATGTCGGAAAAAGAGTTGCGGAATTGAAGTATGTGGTAGCGAAGTATTCGGTAGTGCCAAATGTAGGAGTTCTGTTTCTGACGACGTTTGTGTTAGCAACAGATGCGGTAACAGTGGATGTGGTATTAATATATGTGGGAGTAAGGAGTCTGGCAATGGATGGGATGGTGATGTATGTGTTGACGTATATGATAGCGCCACATGTGGTAGCAATGGGTGTGGTAGTGATGTATGTAGTATCGATGTATGCGGTAGTAGCGTACATGGTGTGGGATTGAGCAGTGATGGATATGGTGAAACGTGTGGCCGTGCGAGATGTGGCAGCAACAGAAGCGATAGTGATGTCTGTAGTAGTGTATGATCTGGTTGTACTGTATGTATTAGTGATGGTTGTGCCAGCAATGGATGTATTGGTACTGGGTGTCAGAGTAGCACTGGATGTGATAGTGTAAGATCTGGTAGCAACTGATGTGAATAAAGGTCTGAATGTGTAAGGTACGAGTGTGGAAGTTGTAGGTGTGAAAGGTATGAATGTGGAAGCTGTAGGTGTGAAAGGTATGAATGTGGAAGTTGTAGGTGTGAAAGGTATGAATGTGGAAGCTGTAGGTGTGAAAGGTATGAATGTGAAAGCTGTAGGTGTTAAAGGTATCATTGTGAAAGCTGTAGGTGTGAAAGGTATCAATGTGGAAGCTGTAGGAGTGAAAGGTATCAATGTGGAAGCTGTAGGTGTGAAAGGTATCAATGTGGAAGCTGTAGGTGTTAAAGGTATCATTGTGAAAGCTGTAGGTGTGAAAGGTATCAATGTGGAAGCTGTAGGTGTGAAAGGTATCAATGTGGAAGCTGTAGGTGTGGAAGGTATCAATGTGGAAGCTGTAGGTGTGAAGGGTATCAATGTGGAAGCTGTAGGTGTGAAAGGTATCAATGTGGAAGCTGTAGGTGTGAAAGGTATCAATGTGGAAGCTGTAGGTGTGAAAGGTATCAATGTGGAAGCTGTAGGTGTGAAAGGTATCAATGTGGAAGCTGTAGGTGTGGAAGGTATCAATGTGGAAGCTGTAGGTGTGAAAGGTATCAATGTGGAAGCTGTAGGTGGGAACAAACGTGCCATGGCGCGTTGTAGAAGAAGCTGCAGGTTCTGTTACCGAGCCCTTTTACCATGAGAAAATAAGAAAAGAATGTAAGAAGTAAGAAAGGATTGTAATGCATCAGCAAATGAAATCATCATGACTCGCTATACCGCTTCGCTGAATCTACAACTATACAGATGTACCACGACGCAATTTTTAAATTCTTAAAAGAGAGGTTCTGTGGTGACATCAGAACAAGCGTTTTTCACCTCGTGACTTCTATCTCGCTACAGACTCATGTGAAAAGAGTCAGCCAACGCTCTGCCGAAAGTCTCGGTGCTCCGGTTTCCTCCCATAGGAAAAGTTGTCAGGTTGGATAATTACAGTTATCAAGTAATATCACAATTGTTGTAAAGATAAAATAGTCTAGGCTAGGTATGTAAGCGTAACACGTGATGTAAAGCGCATTTGATCATACCCAGATGTAAAGTTACGCTATAGAAAAAAATGTTAATTGTTATTTCAGATTATAAAACAATAGTCTTAGAAATTGTGAGCACGTCCCGTATTGTATTCTGCCGACACTTTACGTGACATGCTCCTATGAAAAATTAAAGAAATGGATTTCATCCTTGGATCATGCATGCTCACAATTCCCCTGCGACTATTTTTTAGACTGCAGCCTCCTCTGCAAGCCCTCGTTGTGTCATGGGAAGGTCACGATTTCGAGAGGGCCTGCGGAATCTTGTAAAATGAATAAATGTTGTTTTAAACCTGCTTCGTTAAAGAAGGCAGTTTTATTCGTGCAACGTTGGTGTGGACAACAAACCTTATCGTTAAAAAATGCTTCCTTCCACGTCCTTAGAGTCGCCAGTTTAATTTACAAGTTTCACGCCGCTTTTTTATATCTGTTTATATTCAAGATTGTGCAGAAATTTACTCGCTGACCTGACGCCGGCGCCATTTGTTTTACAAGATTCCGCAGGCCCTCGCCAGATCTTGACCTTCCCATGACGCAACGAGGGCCTGCAGAGGAGGCAGTTTTTTAGATGACTGACTCTTTGTCAGAAATTGCGTTCCAACAAAAATCGCAGTAAAAATAGAATTACACTATAAATTCCGAAAAGTCAATACGACAAACCATGTACAAAAATCACTTACATCTTGCGGTGGCTCTCCTCGTACGGGCTTTCCTTCGCAGAATCGACGAACATTGCGATCTCCAGTTCCGTCAGTTTCGACTTGCAGATCGATCGATTCATCTTTGTCACTTTGGCATGCCTCTGCCAGAGGTAATCCCATGTATGTGGTTTTCTTCGGAGGATCGGCGAACATGACGATCTCAAGCTCCGACAGTTTTGACTTGCGTCTTGATTTGTTCAATTTTTTTTCTTTGGTTTTTTGCTGTTTACCAAAACAGCATGAAATAGTGTTCCCCATTTTTTTCGCACAGACAGTATTTGCTCTATGCGAGCAGACAATGTAATATACTTCAAAAGTACTCTGTTGAATAAATCTCCTTGCACTGTAATTGACAGCTTGGAAATGAAGCAATTAGTGTCAAACAATCAGTAATTATAGCGCGTTCAGATAATCAGTCACTTGATGACGAGTAATTGAATAATCAAAACCACTAGAGCGCGCGTTTTTCGCTGCGTGCGCTTTTCGCTGCGTGCGTTTAAAGGCCGTTTTCCAATTCTGTTTTCCACTTCGCCCGTACCGAAACGAACTAGTGAGCATGCGTAGATTGAAAATAGGTTGATAAATCCACGTACTTCCGGGTGTATTCGCGTATCAAAATGAAAAGTTCGTCGCAAGTCAACTTTTTGGCATACTACGGAAGTATTTAACTAATCAACATTCACTAAATTTTGAAATTAAACATTTTTTTATACATTTCGGTACGGTACGCTTGAATGGAAAACGGCCTTAATTCTTTTTTAAAGAACCTTTTTCAAATCATTTTATTACTGCCTGTTTGTTAATATAATTAAAGTGAGAAGTGAGAATATTCCTCATTTGTTACGAAACCAAACGAGACTAGACAAAATCTGATATTAAATCTAATCAATTTTTTTAATCGTGTTTGTATTCGTGTAAATGTAGTCTGAGGGTTTTTTTCTCACAACAGACACACAATATAGTTCGATCACTCTAATGAATTCAACATGTTATAAAATCCAATAATTTCAGGGAAATAGGAAACAGCAGAGTTTTGTAGGAGATAGAAATCCTGAAAAAATACAAAAATAACGTTTTTTTGGAAGATTGTAACGTGAAGAATAGATTCTCGAAGATTTTTTTGTTCGAACTTTTTAATGGACGTGTTTTTCTTTCAGACCAACCCTAAAGCATCAAAGACCACAGGAAGAAAAACAAAAACAATTTGCTAAGATAGATGCATCGTATAAACGAGGCACAAAAGAGGTACTTTGATTTTGTAGTGTATATTGCGGTTCCTTTGTATTCAGCGGCAATGGGTTTTACCCTCTATTATAATTATTGTAGTGCGTCTATAATTTTATTTCTTCTCAAGAGAAAACTCTGTTGAATTAATGAGTTGATAATTTCACCATATTCCCTTGTTCTCCAAGCTTCTTTGTTCCCGGCCATTTTTTTTTTACTTTGTTCCTCTGTTTCCATTTGCAAAATCTACTTTGTTCTCTTGCAATTTCGCAAGCCATGCTCCAAGGCATGAGAAAGTCCGCCAGCATGGCAGGAGCAAGAAATATATTAAGGAAAAGCAAGAAAGATATTAAGAATGAAGCTCGAGAAATTTCAAAAATCAGCATTAAAGTAACAAACATCACAATTAGAGCATAAATACAACAATCATAACATAAAAATTTGTATCATGTAACAGTGCTACGACTGTCTGTTAATTTGAATTACAACCAAAATTCATATTTATAAAAAAAACTGGCAGGAAATTTTTGGTCTGGGAAGCCTGCTGCCAGGAAGAAAAATATTTTATCAAGGCTTGCCAGGCTCTTTATGGTGTTTTTATATTTATTAGACTTCTGCGATAAAATACCGTAAAGGAGCATGTGAGAATTGTGGAGCGATGACTCATAAGAAGAAGGACTGCTTGGAGGTTTGTAAGGTCGCCATTATTGTAGGCATACTTTGCTTGTGTACACGACGTGTAGTTTCCATTACTCAAGCAACATTGGGTCTTATACTTGACTTCTGCGGATAATACAGTAATTTAGGGAAAAAAAACTGATAAAGCTATCAGTATATAATAAATTACTTTTGTTTGGTATGTCTCGTGTAGTATGAATTCATTCTTCCTATAGCGTCCTCGCCGTGTTGGTGCGAGATTCACAGGAGAAGATATCAGACCGGATGAATACCTTCCAGAGCAAGTGAACTTTGACTACGATGGCAAGAGAGATAGGTCAGTACCTTAGCACGCCTTAATTATTCGCATGAGAGGAGAGTGTTTTATATCTTAATTATGTTATTCAACCAGACACCCGAGTAACTCCGGTTTCTTCCTGGAGTAATACTGGATCAAGTACAGTAGGCATGGCGTTAGCAGCGGGAGGGTTTAGAACTATATAGTAGAGCTAAATCGTGCCTGCTTATAATATACTCAATTGAAAGAGTTCAGGTTTAAAATCCATTTTATAATACTATTAACTTTATTTAAGGTGGGTTGGTTATGATTCAGAAGAACATCAGCGAGTACTTGAAGAATATCAAAAAATGGAAATGGTAAAATTTTACTAAATACTATATGTCTAAGTCATTATTTCACCTCCATATATACCTTTGTGTCAAAGTCTCTTTGGGTTTCTCGCAACTCTCACACAGTACTGTATATACTAGTACGAAATTTATTTTACAGATTTTGCCATTTCAATAGATTACATGGCTGGAATTACCACACAGAGATTAGTTCTCCAATAACGGGGTTCCAATGTGTATATTAGCTTGTGTATTAGTTACTGTACATGTGCATTAGCTTGGACAATATTTGTTTTGTTAGGCAAAGCAGCAACTGAAGTCCGATAAACTACATCAAGATTTGATGGATGGAAAGAAAATTGAGGAAAAGGTACGATTATTCCAATTCACAGATTGTAGAATGAAGGTCTGTGCATTAGAATTATCTACATATATGATTATATGAATAACTCTTTACTCGTACACATGATGCGTACTGGATACAGTACCTTCGTTTTATTTTATTTTTCACACTAAAACTACAACTTAACATGTGAGTAACTTGACATGTATAAGTCATGTGTATTATGCCTTTGAACCGAATTATTCCTTTCAACCTTTCAACAATTTTGTGTATGTATAGTAAACATTTGACATTTCTTCAAATTGAAACGGCAAATTATTTGTTGCAGGAGAAGTTAAGTGACGACGATGAAGAGGATGAAGATAAATATGCTGATGACGTCATCATACCCGGACAGAAATTCGACAGCAAGAGGTAGTACATTGGTCAAAATTTGCTTACCCTAATTCATACATGGTTGCTAAGACGCGTATAAGCTTGTGATTTGATCAAATAGTTGAAAGTTATTTGCCCTTCACACTTTGTTATACTAATTTATGCTTTGGTAGTACATACATATAAACCAACCTTTAATACCCCCGCGGAATATCATCATAATTAATAATATATAATTTTGCTTTGTAGGAGAACGACAGTACGAAATTTACGTATCCGAGAAGATACGGCTAAGGTAAATCAACTTGGGATAGATCCAGTTGATGATCCAGCTGTCTTATGGGTTCATTAGGGCGTGACCATCGACCAGGATAGGGTACACCATCAGGCCAGTATTCTTGGTCGCGGCATGAACCATGGATCGAGCTGGTGGTATGGTGGGGGTATCTTATGGGGGTAACCCCCTTAGCAAACCCCCACCCTTGGCGTGGACACGCCGTAGTAAAATCTTCATTGAAGCCTGAAGACAATTGAATTCTAAAGAACCTGATCCTAACCATGTTATCGTTATATCAGAGTCTGTAGTTTTGTTTGTTGAAACTCTTAGAATTAATCCCCGTGAGGAGTATAATGGTATGAGATTGCTCTGAATTTAAATTATCTTGAAAAAGTTGGGTTTTCTTTGCATGCAGTCTGTTTAGCATGCATAGTAACTTACTGTGGTACGTGTATGGTCTATAGACCCATTGCACACGACGTCACAGCGCTCACACTCTAAGGATTTGTGTTTGGTCTATACCGTTTGGTTTTGTTTATTTAGATTGAATATATTATCAAAATATATTTAGCCTGGATGAACAAAAACAAAAGTGATAAACCTGAACTTAAACTCTTCAACAACTTCATTATTTTCTACTAGTACTTGTACAACTTGGATCCAAACTCGGCGCACTACGATCCGAAAACGAGGTCCATGAGAACCAACCCGTTTGGTCTGAAGGATATAGCTGGAAAGTAAGTTCGATAGGACATGTGTTATGTGTAGATGGCTTTTGTTTTTATTTTCTAATGTTTTGTTTTAATTTGTAGAGCTGTAACGTATCAAGGTGACAACTTTGTGCGTTACTCGGGCGATACACAGAAGATGGCGAACACACAATGTAAGTTGAAATTGTTATTAGTTCCTTCAATATAATAGGAATAGCAAGGGAAAAGGACGTTTCCTCCTGGGTGGAAAAAATAGTGACATCAGGTCGAGAATTGTTTTAGTTTCCTTCACGTGATTGAGGCACTTTTTCTTGCAACTTGCAACGCAATCGCTGGTCTGCAGACATGTTTATTAATCAAATACGTAATAAAAATCAGTGCAAGTGGGCCTTCTACTACTATTCCGACGCCATCTTTAATAATCGGGAAACAGCTCGTGGCGGGTTCGCAGGCCCAAAGCCTCTCGCATGTGAACATTTATATTCCCCATCCTTACCCCCATACACCCAGGACCAGACGCTCAAGTGTCGGTGTATATTTCCCCGGATGTTGCTCAAGGGCGATGGTAACAGGGAAAATTGAACCGTGCATAACACTTATCCTAACCCGATTCCAAATGTTTTAGTATTCGCATGGGAAGCGTACGAGAAAGGGACAGATGTACATCTGCAAGCAGATCCAACCAAGTTAGAACTTCTTCATCGTGAATATAAAGTCAAGAAAGAAGACTTTAAACAGGATTTGAAAGGCGGAGTACTGGAAAAGGTATTATTCATGAAAAGATAATTCCTGATTTAATTGCTGATCATTTCATGAATTGGATAGTCTGTAATTATAGTTGGTTAATTGCATAGGTAATTAATGAGAAGATAATTCCATGCATTTTTCGTAATTATTTATTTAATAATACATTCCTTTTTTCCTTTTGTATTCCTAGTATGGTGGTGAAGAGCATCTTAATGCACCTCCGAAAGAGTTGCTGTTTGCACAAACTGTAAGTAAAGTGGCGTTGGTTTTTGTTCTAAGTAATTCTTCCAACATTTGGAGATACTCTCAGTATCTCAGTAGGAGAGTTTGACTCATTTCTGCAATGTGCAGTCGTCTGATAATAATTATAAATCCTCTTGGTCGTATGTAAAAAATCTTCCCAGTTTGTCTCTGCTAAACACCTCAGTTTTCTCTTGTAGTAACAAAAGTGACAGGTTTAGAAGTGATAAATTTACTCAGTAAAATGATTAAATTGATATGGAAAATAATGTAATTAATAATTTGATTTAATATCTTCTTTGAACAGGAAAATTATGTTGAATATTCAAGAACAGGCGAAGTGGTAAAAGGTACATTATACCAAATACAACTGCAATGCATTGTTTTGAATTGTGAATATACGTTATCTGCACATCTTCTAAAATCATCATGATTCATTAACTGTGTCCAAATTATGTTTAGGTCAGGAAAAAGCCATTCAAAAGTCAAAATATGAAGAAGATGTTTACATCAATAACCACACAGTAAGTGGGTCAACTTTTGAGCTACATATATATTGCATTCTTGATTTTCAAAACATGACCACGACAAACTATATACAGATCATATATATGATCTTCATTGAAATTGTGCTAAGCGAATGCTGAGGCATATTGAGAATATTGCCAAAAAATCCCCAAGTTTACAGATCATATATATGATCTTCTTTAAAATGGTGCCAAGCGAACGCTGAGGCATATTGAGAATATTGCCAAAAAATCCCCAAGTTTGCCGAGGGCTGTTAAACTACATCACTGTATCGATACTCAAGCACATTGTTGGCCACGAGATACGTAGTGACGTCATCAGCAAGGTGGAAAACGAAGAATACCTAACCTGATTTATAATTCTCTTTTTTTTTGAACGATATACATTGAATCATTTAGAGTGTCTGGGGCTCGTATTGGGTTGATGGTAAATGGGGTTATGGCTGCTGTCATTCTCTGGTCAGAGGCTCCTACTGTACAGGCGAGGCTGGAAAAACTGCTTATTCAGTAAGTGTAATGTTAGACAGTGCAACTGCTGTATAGATATGTAAAGAAAACGGGAGTACTGTGTGTTTGAAACATAGATATCTATGGTTTGAAATCAAACTAGAAGCACCTTGTCACATGCAAATGAGATGAATGTATAAATTCGCGTATTGCATGAATGGACCCCGGTCGCTGAGCCGCAATGCGTATACTGATAAACACATTTTATAAAAAGAACACATAATACAGTTTATTTTATGGTTCACAATGAAATCAACATTGTTTCGATCATGAATAGTATATAGCATATAAAATTGAAACATGAGTGGATTCAGGTCTATATGACAGAAGGGACGCAGATTTTTCAGAAGTATAAAAAGCCCCGTTAATCACGTCCATTTTGTTATGCGCTTGGTAGGTGGCTAAAAATCCCGCATAATATCCATCTTTGAGCTTTGATTGAGAGCTAAAGAGCTGTTTAATTTTCTGAAATTAAACTTGTTGAGCTAAAGACTTATTTAATTCGTTTTTCTAGCAAGAACTTCCCGCAATTGAGAACGATGATGGACGTGAAGGAAAATCTTTAACTGAGGTAAGAAAAAAATTACTCGCACACAAATTTAAAATAATAAAATTCATCACTTGTTCCAGATTCCTTTGGTGGCTTATACTGTATAATTTCAGCAAATGTAGAACGAAATGGTTATTTTCCGGTCACGGAAACCAACGAGCTTTGGCTATTTGTCCGTGAATTAATTTGATTGGTTCATTTAAATGGCCAGCGGTTGTTTCACACAGCGAAACCGGAACCTTACCCGCACCTAACCCCTTCCCTGACCCCCTTTCCTAATCTCTAACCCCTATAACCCGAACTCATTAGGCCACTTTTGTCTGTAGCTCCACAATGAAAAACGAAAGGAGAAGAAGAATAAAAAAGATAAAAAAGATGAGCGAGATAATTCAGATGAGCTGGATAAAGACAAACTTAAAAAGGTATACTTTGTTTCAACTTTATCTATAAGTTTAGGTTCTGTTTGCAGTATTAAGAGCTAAAGTTTTAAATATAGTTGTTACAACCGTCTTGTGAATTTAACCAATGGACCTTTCCCCTTATAACTAAAATTTCGATCTAGACAAAAATTTCATCACAGCTTGAAAGAGCATCACAAAATTAGTAATATTCCTAAGTTTTGTTGCAAAATCTTGTAAAATGCGGATAATATAGCCTTGCGAAGTTTGCCGTTTTTCAGTCATTTTGTATTACAAACGGGAAATTGACATCCGATTCGGGTGTTGGGGCTGCAATTTCCCGTTTGTAATGCAAAATGACTGAAAATTGCAAACTTCGCAAGGCTCTATTTTCCTCATTTTACAACATTTCACAACGAAACTTTGGAATATTACTAATTTTGTGATGCTCTTTCAAGCTGTGATGAAATATTTGTCTAGACTTGCTTAGATCAAAATTTTGGTTATAAGGGGAAAGGTCTATTAGTTATACACTCGGCTCTTTATAGGCATTACATGAGGAAGAGAAACAACAAAGACACGCAGATAAATTATTAAAACTGGACGAACGCAAAAGATCATATCCTTTATTATACGTTTTACAAAAGCTCCCCCCCCCCCGCCAATGATTTCAAAAAGCCTGTGTATGAAAGCTGGAGTTACACGAGCAACAAAATTGCTGCAACTTGCAACAAAATCTGATTTCAACGCATGTTAATTGAAAATGTTTACACATGAATTACAAATCACAAGGCAACATGTGACGACATTTCTACTTAACATGCGCTGAAATCAGATTTTGTTGCAAGTTGCAGCAATTTTGTTGCTCGTGAACTCCAGCTTAACTATGTAGGAAAGATAATAATTCTTCGACCATGAAAGCGTTGGTAGTCTATAAAACAAGCTACACATTTCATGGAATTTAAGGCAAAAAATTTAAAAGTTTCCAGAAACAAAAGGTGGTGGTTATATGTTGACAACCTATACTTTGCCCCCTCCCCCCCACCACCACCAATATTTCACCACGGTTCTGTATAAATTTTCACTTAACATTATGTACATATAACTCCCTCAAACGAGACTTCCACGAAGTCACAGCCGAAGAACTAGAAGCATACAGAATCAAAAGGCAGAATACCGACGACCCGATGAGCAGCTTTAACAGATGATAACCTGGTATTTGTAAATTTCTGTAAAAAGGTTTTTTGCCCAACACCCAGGGTTCAAGTGTAGATAGTATTGTACAGTATTCTGCCGTGTTTTGGACCGGAACTACCTCCACGTTTCGAAGGCATTTCTTCAGAAACTTAATGTTGTTGGGGCACTTTCATATGCACCTTTTTCCTACCAATCTTCTCAGGGATAAATAAGAAATTTTAGCTGGACTTGAGTTCTTAAGGGTTCAAATCTTCAACCTAACAAATTTCCTGCAGCTGTTTAACTATTTTTCGACTATTTTCCACCCCTGGTACTAGCCTGTAATATCGTCGTGCCTCCGATATGTAAGTACAGGTATTATCGCACACTTCCGCTGACGAAGATCTCCCTCGAACCGTCCAAATGTATTTTTTTAAATTAATCTTTATTAGGTAGTTCGGACCACTTGGCTATACTAACTCCTTTATAGTTCAGACCACCACGGCAGCTTATGTAAAATACTATCTACATTAACCTTGTCAAAATAGGTCCAATTAGACATTCCGAAGTTGATGAGTGGACTGGGGACGAGTGTTAAAAAGTGCCCAAATTAAGAAATTAACCAAATCACTAAAAAGACAACCTCAAAATTAGTAAGTATACAAAGTTTGAAGACATTTATACGAATATCCTTCGAATAATAAGCTTTCGAAAATCGCGATATGTACTATGAAATGTATTGTAATTTTTGTTTTGGGGACGCGCGTCCCAAAAACAATCTTTTAATCAGTAATTTCACAATTTTGGAAAGCTTATTATTCGAAGGATATTCATGTAAACGTCTTCAAACTTTGTATACTTACTAATTTTGAGGTGGTCTTTTTAGTGATTTGGTTCATTTCTTAATTTGGGCACTTTTTAACACTCGTCCCCAATCCTCTCATCAACTTCGGAATGGCTAATAATTGGTCAATTATGGTTTGCGAAGGAGTGAATTAACGCAAGTGGAAAGCGTTTCGTTTCAGTCACAGACGGTGTTGTCGCAATAATGTAACTCATGGCTATATTGAGGCCAGAGTAATATATAGTGCATTGTGCCCACCGTCTGTCTGTTGGTCATCGTCAGCTGTGCACAATGGATTGAACATGGAGATTTACTGTCAGTTTCAATTTTGTTTCCATGTAAAATCATTTCTATGCTATATTGAATATGATCATGTATGTACAATTTTATCATAAGTATCACAAAATCATACGTCCAAAATCAAGGAGACCAGGCTCCAATCTTAGTAATAGGCATTATTACATTTACATCTTTGGCATTTGCGGGTCATCACAGTATCAAATTTGTTTGTTGATTATTGTTATCATTAGTTTACAGACTGTCAATGTCATCGTAAGCATTCTTATTATCTGAATTATTTTTACCACTATCATCACCAACACCACAATGGTCACCACTACCATTTCCATCAACCTCAGCTTTAATATTGCTTTTACTACCATTATAATCAACATCATCTGAAACAACATCATGACCACTATCATGATCGTGATTGCTATCAACCCCATCACTTGCACCACCATCATGATTATCATCACCATCATGATTATCACCATCATGATTACCATCACCATCATGATTACCATCACCATCATGATTACCATCACCACCTACATCATCATCAACACAATCATGATCAGCATCATCACTATCATGAGTGCTGTCTTCAACACCATCCTTGTCAACACCATCCTTACCAACACCATCCTTACCATCAATACCATCATGACCACCATCAACATCATCATGACCATCAGCCTCATTGCTACTATAAACAGCATCTTCACCACCATTAACACTATCACCACCATTAACACTATCACCACCATTAACATCACTTTTGTCACAATAACCATCGTCAACACCATCATCATCTTCACCACCATCATCAACATCATCATCATCATCATCATCATCGTCAACATCATCATCATCAACATTACCACCATTACCACCACCATCATCATCACCACCATCATCATCATCATCACCACCATCATCATCATCATCATCACCATCATCATCATCATCATCACCACCACCATCATCATCACCACCATCATCATCATCATCATCACCACCATCATCATCATCACCATCATCATCACCATCATCACTACCAGATATAGCAGCTGCTAATTTTCTCCAGCAGTCCTTTCTTGATTTAGATCCTTTCATTTCAATTTGTGTATATATCTTCAATTCATCTGGCACCTGACATTCCTCAAGTAACACCGGAATAATTTTCTTGTGTTTTCCACCATTTTGTGATTCATTGAAATCATAGACTGCATGCTTCAATTCCCACGGGGCCCACAACTTTCTAAGAAATTCAGGGGAGAGTAGAAAAATAACACTCCCACTTGACTTAATACTCTCACTGATGTTATCAGTAGTTGCTTTTCCTGGAACAAAGTTTTCCAAGTCAATACAAACTTGAAGACCACACTCAGTTTCTAGGAATGTTTTCAGTTCCAATGCAATTTCACAATTTTGCTTAGCATAACAAAGCAGCGTGTCGTACTGTGTTTTGGAATTTTCAATAACATTTGTTTCTGTTGGCTGAGTATTTGAAGTTGGGTCAGTTTTGTCAGAAGATTGTGTACATATGGGATTTGTGATGGATATTTGCTTTCCAGGATCCTCTTTGGTCTTTACTGGTGGACTTTTGGGGAGCCTTTGGGATACACCTGCCTTCTTCTTGGATGGGGTATTTTTTGTGTCCTTGGCAACCCTCAACAGCTTTACACATGGGGATTTGGTATGTGCTGATTGGGGATCCATGGGGTCTGTTTTAACCATTGTCTTTGGTGGGCTGGTTGTGTTTTCTTTTGGTATTTGATGATCTTTTAGCTTGAGCTTCCCCTTGGATTTTTTAGAAGTGGTTGATTTTGTAGGTTGCTTGGTTGTTGGAAAGCTGGAGTTGGTGAAAGGTTCAGCTGTTTCTGTTGTTGGTGTTCTAAGCATCTCGGACTGTGAAGTGGATGTTGCCTCTTGTGTCATGTTGTTGTGTTCAGGTTCTGGATGATGTGCTTGATCTGGGGAAAATGTGGGTTAATTTCCAAATTAATTAACCAGACACATGATGTGTAAAATCATCTGGCGTTAGACCAACCTCGTACCCAGGGCAGCCAGCCATGAAGCCCTGGGTATGAGGTTGGCATTAGACAGCTAGTATATAAAGTAATAAAGTAGGGTGCAATGTTAAAAAACTAGACTTTTGAGGTCCTTAAATCCTAATGATTCTAATCCCAGTCCATTAACGGAGCTGCTGAAATTGATTGTTAAATATGTTAATTGTATAATTTTAATTGACCCTTTAAGTGGTAATGTGCTCTGATGCACCCTACTTTATTATTTTACTCTGTTTAACGGCAGAAGACTTTACTCTTCAAGGGGAAGAGCACTGCCACCTAATTATAATCCTAACCTAAACCTAGAATACCCTTAGAAAAGCAGCTCTGTTTGGTAACCAGAAAGCACCCATAGTCTCATGCAACTGAAAATATTAATGGTAAGACAACTGTGCAAATAGAATAGAGTTTCACAAGGCTGGAAGCAAATGCCTTCGGAGTTCGGAAATCCGCACGGAATAAGTATGAAATATAAAAATATACAATAATGTAATATTAAAATAGAAATAAATATAATATAGTACATGTATAAAAACAACTCGCCTTTCACGGCATTTTCTAACGATGTTTTAAGGTGTCGACATCCGGTTTCTTCAAGCGCATTCAAAAACTGCTCAAAAGCCCCTGGCCTTTTCTTTAATCTGTCCAGTAAAGTCGGTACGGCTGCCCTCGGCCCTTCGCGATCTTGTTTAAACTGTATTTGTTCACAGTCATCATCTGTTAGGCAAAGTAGATAGGGCAGTACATCGCTTGGAATAACATCGCTTTTCAAGTCAACAGCAAATTGTTTGATTATTAGCCGTTCGCTGTCCAACATTATACATCAGTTCTGTATATATTTTCAAGTAGTTAATAGCAGTGAAATAACAGTGTGTATTTTAGAGTTTTTAAACGTTCTTTGCACACACACAAATTCGATTTTTAAGGTTTTGTGTACGTACAAATGCAGTGATTTGAGTGGTTTCGAAAGAGTGACTCGAATTTCGATATCTGTGCGAGCTTGATATAAATATTATGACATGTTTGTGGGGAATTCCCTTTGATGATGTCAGAATATATTAAATCGAAACCGGAGAAAAGGTATATCATACTGAAATTATCCTCCGAAATGGGTCAAACAGATATGGAATATCCGTTAAGGCGAACTATCTGTGTGGTTTGTTCGTCGTCTGCTCAGACGAACTTGCGAGTGACATCATACTCAAAAAATTGGTTGGGGAATTCCCATTGACTATGGTCAACTCTGAGTTAAAGGAGGATAATGGTCGATAATTGTTGCATGATCAATTTGTTTGCTACATTCAACTTTGTTGACTGGCAAATACATTTAACGAAAACATATATTTGTCCATACATTTAAAGTCCAGTCCAACTATCGCAAGTATCAGTGTTTATGAAGACTCCCCCCTTTTTAGCGTACACCCGCATTTAGCCTACACGCCTTTGATTTAAAAGTTTCACCAAAATATTTTAACACCCTGACAATGATTATTCGCATTGCGCACGTGTGCAAAAGTGAACTCGGTGCTTTTGACTCGAAAAAATGAAAAGATCTTTGTATTTTATCATGTAAAGTTGGAGTTGTAAAGTTTCTCTGCATGACAGAAATGGGAGACGAGTGTTTTTTCGATATTTCGGCGCCACAGCTGTCGGGAAATCTCAGTAGTTCACCATGGATGACACAAAATGAGTCGAACGTTCAGCGTCAACAACAGATACCCAACCATGTGCCGCCTATAAATGACGGACTGAATGTACCTTTTCCTGTGAGGTAGTATTATTTTGAATGAGCCTATTTATAATGGAACCGGGTTCACCCGTTCTATAGGAGAACAGCCCATAGTTAATTTTTTAGTAAAAAACCAGTCTAGTCTGGTTGCAGTCTGCAGAGCCTGTGAAAAATGCAGAATTCACAATTATGCTATGGCCTATTAATTCATTTGTAAATACTTGAATTTCAGCCCAGCAGCAAACTGCGGAGCAAGCAATAAGCAAGGTGATAACATGGACACTTGGGATCCAATGGATGATGATTTTGCTTGCCCAACTTTCAACAGCTATAAAAACTTTGATGTCCTCAAGGCTGAACATCCAAGTGACAAGTATGTCCTAAAACAAAACGTTCATACACCATTTAAATACTTTCTAATGAGTTTCCAGCAAAGGGGAAGACTGGACTCTTCTTGCCAATTAATGCAATATTGCCGTGCACCCGCTGCGAGAAATTGTGCACACAAAGATGTGTTGCGTGTAAGGCACCGTACTGCAGCCGAGAGTGTCGGAAGATTTACAGGGCAAGACATAAACTTGTGTGCACCTATCAGAGCAATACCAAAGTGGATTACAGTAATTCATCTGTTATATGTTGCCTACTTTTTACAGGTCCCCAGAGAAAAGCATTCGGCAGTCACCAGAGAAACGAGCTGAAGAAATCTCACTCTATGTTGGCAATATTCCATTAAGTATAACCAATGTAAGTAAGGGGATGTCAGACAAATAGGTTTTGTCACACTTAACCGCAAGTTGCAACCCCTCCCCATTAGCTGCAACCTCTGAATAATGAGGAGAAACCCATTCTACATATATTCTTAATATATACGAAAAAGGAACATTTGCAACCTTGGGGAACGAACGATATTTTGTACACAGTCGCAATAGTCAAATTGCACTTGTCCTATTAAATGCCTGTGGAGGACTAGGGTGAGTTTTCATCACATCAAAATAATTTTAATGGCATTTAACCCCCTCCCACCCCTTAACAGCCAACTTGTTGTTAAGGGACTGCTCATTATTTATTGTACAGGGGGGGATTGAGGAGAAACTGGGGGGGCCTTTAAATTTTTTAAAACCTGAAAGGGGGGGGCTTTGAAAAAATACACAGTGACGAAAGAAGGGGGGCTTTGAAAATATTTACCAGTTTGAATAAAACATTACTAGTTTTAAAAATGTACCACAAAACAACTTAACAACAAATAATGTTTATAGACCTAATATTTATAAATGGAAGCCAAGTCTCTTATGTTCATGTAAATAGACAATTCCCATTGTAGACTAATTTTAGAACTAGGCAAAGAGATGCAAATCAAGGCCGAATTTTGGTGAAAATAGTGGGGGAGGTGGAAAAAAATGTTAGGGGAGGTGCAGCAGTATAGCTCACAACCCCCATGGAAAATTAGGGCTTATTGTAGAACAGGCCAATATCAACAAGGTGAGGTATGCATGTAGTGTACATATGTACCAGTGTATTAATGAATTATGAATGTATGACTCCAATCTTGCCTTTCATTGCAATTGCTACAAAGTTTCTTTCAAAACATTGCATTAACAGTGTACTTGACACATATATGAATGGCTATCACTGTTTCAATTTTACAGAGAAAACTTTCTTATGTCACAAAGTGTAGATCCTAAGCAACCATCACATTTTCACTTTGTTCCATCATTGAAACTTTCCGAAGGGGAGGTGCATGACCTTTCAGGAGAAGTGCAAAAATTCTCAGGGGAGATGCAAAACGATCTCAGGGGAGGTGCGCACCTCTCCACACCTCCCCTCAAAATCCGGCCTTGATGCAAATAAATCACCATTGCTAGAAAGAGAATACTAAAATAAGTAAATTATTTCAAAGTTTGGTTGCGAGTTGTTGTAAAATACGGAAAATATAGCCTTGCTATACTTTTGTATTGCATGCGAAAATTGCAATACAAAAGTATACAAAAAAATTTTTGCAACTTTGGAAGGCTATATATTTTCTACATTTTACAACATTTCGCAACCAAACATTGCAATTTTATTAATTTTAGTATGCCCTTCCCGGGAATATACTTTTTTAGTCTATAATGGGAATTGTCTATTGGTCCCCATTATCTATTTGTGTTTCTCTAAATAAAGAGCTAGAGTTTTTGTTTCTCTAAATAAAGATAAAGAGCTAGAGGGGGGACGAAAATTTATGATCTTGTTTTGCCTGTTGGGGGGGGCTTTGAAAATTTTACTTATCTTAAGAGGGGGGCAACGAAAAAATATTATAACTGTAGAGTTTCTCCTCAGTCTCCCCCTGTACAATAAATAATGAGCAGTCCCTAAGCATGATGAAACCTATTTGTCGACAACACAATAATTCCCCCTGTATTGGTATTTGGCTAATGTAATATGAACTGTAAGGGAACCAAGACTCATTGCTCTGGGCAAAATTTAGTATGGAAGAAAATGTGTAATATTATGGCCGAGATAAATTTAGTGTGGAGCAAATATTCTACTTGTTGTACATGACAATACTTTAACTGGAGTGTGTCAGAGTAAAATTAAGATGGTTCATTAAAAGACAAATTGGTACTTGTTAAACCAAATGAATACAAATTTTCTTATTCATGTCGTGTAGGAGGGTATCAGAAATCTGTTTCTGGCAGTTGGGGAGGTTCAGTCGTGCAAAATTTTACCACCTAAAGATCCAAGCAATGATACCAAATATGGGTAGGTATTGCACTTGAAACTATATATTTTTATTTACCACAAAACGTGAATCAAAGTTCTTGAAATTCTTAAACTTGAGAACAAATTATAAATCGACAAATTTCAATATTTTTTTAATAAACTTGTTTCAGCTTTGTGAAATTTTGTTTGTGGAGAGAAGCCATAAAAGCGATTGAGACCTTTGATGGATTCTATGTTGGCAGTGAAAAGAATCTGCAGGTTCGAGTTGCTCACAGGAGACGAGGTGGTGATGATTATTTTGCAATGAAAGATGATGAATACAGTTCATCTGACGGAACTTCCCAAAATACTCCAACGAATAGGCATCCACCTTTTAATGACTATAACTTGTAAGTATGCAATTATGATATAATCTTGAACAGGAAGTGCCAATGAAAAGAAAGCTTTGGATTGATAGGGATACAACGTCCTTGTATTTTTCAAGCAGTTGGCAATTACCCTATCAATCCAAAGCAATATAATGATATTTGTTGCTTGGTACGATTGTGAATAGATGCTACTCCTTGCAGGTCAATCACCAAAAAGGTGGATTTCTTATCATATTGACTGCATTTGTATCTTTTTCAAGTGATGATGAAGCCACCAGTGACCAAAATCTTGGCATATCACAAGATCGTCCAGCGGAAGTGAACCATTCTCAACAACACCCCATGAAAGTAAACAACATAAACAGTGATCAACATTTGAACATGTTGTCAGGAAATCTTGGCAACAGTGAACAAACTGGGAGTGTGAAGTTACCAAATGAGACCAGCCATGTATCACCAGGTAGGTGCAGTATGTATGCATGTAGAGTATTTATTCTCTAGTGAATGGGAATTACCACCATATATCAGTGTCTTTGAGTTTATTATTTGTTATTTTTTGTGAGAAACTGCCAACTGTATCTCTTATGGTTAGCTACAGGCTGCGGGATGAAATTTTACAAGCTGAAATGCGACGCAAAACTTTTTTAGTCTTCTTGCCCAGCATTGTGTTGAATGGAAAAATTTCATGCATTGCCTAAAAAGTAGAAAAGTTTCAATGGGAAACTTTTCAGATATGACATAATATTTCACTTACATTTGTTAATTAATGAATGTTCATATAAAATTTTATATAAATTATTAAAATATGTAAAACTCAAATTTAAACCATAGTGGCTTGGTTTTAATGTTAAATCTAATAATCAAAGTCTGGTTTTGAACTGGGGTGTATTATTTTACTGAGATGATGCTACTGCATTGAGTGGCTCCACATAGTCCACGTTTTTTGAGAGTCGCCCCAGCGTAACTTACAAACCTTTTTGTCAAGACTAAGTTAACTAAATTAAATCTATACTGGATACTGTAGCTCTGCTGTCTAGTTTAAAACTGCACTCCCTAGAAATCCACCTCCTGTTTCTACTTTAACCTATAACCATATCTGTTAAATAAGTATACAATAAAGTCATTCTCGTGTTTCTCCATTATGAAAAATGTGCTGACTAATAAATGCACTTAAATCTTCAATTTCACAGCGCGAGAAAAGTTGCCGTGCACTCGCTGCGAGAAATTGTGCACACAAAGATGTGTTGCGTGTAAGGCACCGTACTGCAGCCGAGAATGTCAGAAGATTGACAGGGCAAGACATAAACTTGTGTGCACCTATCAGAGCAATACCAATACTCCCAAACCTGCTAATTCATCTACACCCGCACCTATCCCAGCTCAAGTACCTGAACGCGAGCCTGACAATGATAGCGACTTTGATTGTATTGACATTTCACTGGATACTACCCACTCCACTCGTAAAGAAATTGCAAAGGATGAGATTAAGAATTCAATACAATCATCTAAGGGAAACATTGTGCTTGATAGTGGCTATACCAGTCAAAAAGAGGATATGAGCATTGCCATACCATGTGAGTCTCATTGTGAAGAAATCAATACTGATACAGGAATGGTAAGTCTGAAATATTCTGAAATGTATCCTCATCTAAATTAGCTTTATTTATTCCAAATGGCTTTATCTAATGCTTCATAGTACAGTACAGTAAATGTACGGTATGATTCTTGGGTTTTTTCATACAATTCAAAGATCTCAAAGTCCTACATTGAAATTTAAAGTCTTTCAAGGATTTCCAAGAACGCTTGGAATTCTGTGTATGCGACAGTAACGCGACCAATGACATTACAATACCCAGCCACTTATACCACATTATATTTTTCAGGTAATACAGTACCTCTTATATGTTTTAGGAAATTCCGCATTCTGATATGCCTGGCGCTCAAACATGGCTTGAGAAAAATTTCTCTGCGTATGTTACTGCTGTATCTTTTGTGAACTCATTTTGGGCTGTTGTTCGAACGCCAGACTATCCTCGTTTTTGTGAACTAACTGCCGAAATGGCCGAAATAAAGGAAGAAAATTTGGAAAAAATGGCTGTGGTTAACGTAGGATCCCCTTGTCTTGTGAGGTATAGTTTGGATAACTGTTGGTACCGCTCCAGGATAACGCAGGGTAATACGGAACAGGTTGAGATAATCTTTGTTGATTATGGGAACAAAGAATGGAAGAATATCCATGATTTATACCAATTACCCCAAGGGTTCGGAGATGTCCCACCGCAAGCTCATCAGTTCTTTCTACGCGGTGTCACCCTGGAATCCAGTTCAGAAATCGATCAACGTATGATCAAATTACTGGACAGTATGATTTCTGGTAAAACCTTGCAAGTTGAGTTAGTGTATTATTCTGCTCCTCGTTGTATCCCTGAAGTGATATTAAGGGAGAATGATGATCGAGAGAGTATTAATCAACGAATGATAAATTATCTGGAACAAGAACTAACATCAAATTTTATTGGTAGTTCTGGCCTGCCTTATCACTCCCATGTTGACAAAAACATGGGTATAAACTGTGTTCCTGTGGATAGTTATGATTCACATGGTGTTTCTGGCAAAGTTCCGATGAGTGGCTATCTTTCAGATAACATTTTAGCCAATGAAGCAGTGACTGCCTATGAATCCTATGATGTCCCTCCCAATGACTCAATGATTGGCAATTTATCTGATAACACCCCAGATCGTAATCCAGTGACTGGGTGTTTATCAGATAATGTTCCTGAAAACAACACCGATTATTTATGTGGTACCATCTCGTATGATAACGGCCCAACGGCTAACGATGCATCAGGTAATACCCCTCCCAACCACTCAATGACAAGCTTTACAACCAGTGACCCTTTACAACCAGTGTCCAACCAAGTTAGTCCAAATCCGAACACTGTTCTCAAAACTCACATGGCTTCGGAAGTTCCTATCGACATTTTGCCGTCTACGGAAACATTTGATATATTTGTATGGCATTTCGTAACTCCCACCTCATTTTGGATTTGGTTTCTGGATTCTGCCAAAGAATTATACAAGCAACTCGCTTCCATGTTGAGTGAGACTTACGAACAGTCTACATATGCAGAGTACCTACCAATCGTTGGCGAACTGATTGCGGCGAAGTTTACTGATGGTGTTTGGTACCGTGCTACGTTGGATTGTATCAATAATGATTGCTCCCTTAAAGTTACTTTTATCGATTTCGGAAACAGTGAAGATGTAAGTCTTCACGATACTAGAAAGATTACAGATACCTTAGCTGCCTTTCCAACACTTGCGACTAAATGTGCATTGTATGGTATGGAAAAGCCAATTCGCAACTGGTCCGCAGAGTGTATTCAGTTTTGTAATGAACTGATGTTGAACAAACGTGGTTCAGCCAGAGTCCAAAGTCAAGTACAAGATTTGTTGGTGCTGAGAGTTGATATAGAGGTTAATGGTGAAATGAAATCCGTTGTTGATGAGATTATCAAGCAAGGGTATCTCATCTCGGAGAATTCTGGTGTCGTACCTGCCAATAGTCCCAATACACCTACGGAACAAACTTCAATGAACAAGGAATCTGCAACTTTTCACTATCAACCTTTTGTTTCTGACAATAAGCGTGTCCTGCCTAGCAATGAACCTGTTTTACCTGACAACAAACCTGTTTCCCCTTTCAACCAACCCGTTATAGCTTCCAGTCATCCTCTTTCTCCCAGTTACAAACCTGAGTTCCCCCACGACATGAAACCAGCATTACCTCACCACCAAACTACTTTACAGGAAAGAAAACCTGCTATACCTAGCAATCAGCCTCCTGACAAATACCCTAGACCTGAAGACAACTCTGTTTCATCTGACAACAAACCTACTACATTTGGCAACAGACCTTGCACTAAACCTGCTTCACCTACCAGCCAAGCTGTTTTTCGGAACAACAAGCCTGTTTTACCTGACAACAAACCTGTTTTACCTGTAAGCAAACCTGTTGAATTCAGCAATCAGCTTGTTAACCCAAATAGAAATCCTGCTTTTAAGCCTGTGATTTCTGACAGTAGCCCTGTTTTATCTACCAGCCAACCTGTTTCATCAAGCTGCAAACCGCTTTTACTCCACAACAAACCTGATGCACTTTTCAAACCACCTGTTTATTCTGGCAATAAGATCACTTCTCCTGCCAATAATAGCAGTACGCAACTTGTTTCACCAAATATCCAGCCTGTTTCGGCTGAGTACAAAACAAATAAGGTTTACAACGTAGAAAGTCAACCGAACACGAAGCCTGCACGGTCAAGTTCAACAACTAATCAGGAATCTAGTCTGCAGTCTGCCGCAACAAGTCCGCAATTATCTCAAATTTCTCTAAACAGTGTTCCTACTGGGCAGAAAATGGAGGCAAATTGTAAGACAATGCTTCCATTACCTACCGTGCCGAATACTGAATTCAATGTCATTGTGAATGATGTTTTATCCGCAGATATGTTTTACGCTCAAATTACCTGTGCGAACTTAGTCAGTGAATTGCACAAATGTGTGGTAGAATTAAACGAGTATGTGACGAAGAAACATCCACCGAAAATCGAAAATGCTGCGGTCGGCACCCTTGGTTGTGTCAAGTTTTCCCGGGATAAAGTGTGGTATCGCGCTCAGGTCGTAAAAATCAATTATGGGAATTATAAAGTTCGCTTTATTGACTTTGGCAATATTCAGGATGTAAGTCCGGACGAGTTTCTGGAAGCCCCAGAGTTCTTTTACCAGTTAGCTCCACAAGCTTTATGCTGTCGACTGGGTGCGAGTGATCACGTCTGGGGAGAGCAGAGCAAAAATATGATGGAAGGGTTGACATTAAATAAACAACTGTCGTGTAAAGTGATTGGTGGAACGTCTTGGCCTCGATTTGCCGTGAAATTACAGAGGACTGTTGGTGACCAAATAATGGATATAGCAGAAGAACTGAATAAAGGTAACATTGACCTCATAAACACAATCGAAGAATAACATTTTGGATGTAAAGTAATATATACAGGGTGTATAAAAAATGTGTTGACCTACATTTATTGCAGATTACAAACACGGAATTATTTACTTAAGCTTGGAAGAAGATGAGCACCAATTTATGGTTTGTCTTTGTCCATGTTTTTTAACCAAAGTTTCGCTCTTTATTTTTATAGGTATGACCCCTCGTCGTCCAGTGCGGACCTCGCCTTTTCCTTCGAACACGTCTTCCTCCCGTGCTCCTTCCCATCGTTCTGCAAGCAGTAAACGTCAAAGCAACACATTCTCCGATCAAGTTCTCAATCCCGCCATTTTCAGGTCCGGCATTGGAAAGGTGGGGGAAAAGTATGCGGTTAGTATCTCAACAATTTTCCACCCGACATACTTCTGGGTACAACCTGCTGAAAATGTAGAAAATGTCAAACGCTTGCACGAGGAACTAAACAGTCATCACAATAACAACAGCTATCCTCCTTTTAAACCTCTCGTGAACTCGCTATGTGTGTACTACGATGCATATAAACGTCAATGGTATAGAGCGTTTGTGAGACAGGTAACTTCAAAGGGCCTTGTAGTCCACTCCGTTGATTTTGGCTACCAATCGCTGGTAGACGAGAAACTTATCCGTCCATTAGAAGAAAAGTTTTGTAGCCAGCCGTTTGGAGCAATATTGTGTTCCATGGTGGATGTGTTACCATATGACGGGAAGCTGTGGACGGCCGAAGCCACGAAGTATTTTCGCAGTAAAGTGAAGTCGAAAGTTGTAACGATTCGTGTTATTTTCAACAGCAAAGCACGGCTGTTTGTTCAGGTGTTCGACCCTGACTCCAGCGACGAGTGCTTGCTCGAGACAGCGCTCATTGCTAATGGCATGGCGAAGAAATTCCAACGTAAATCTACCCGGAGTGAACCAATCTCATGCGTCGATCAGATGCTAGATGTGCCGAACATGCCAACTGCTGAATTATCTTTGAGTGATGACAGGAACATCGGTCTGCAAATTTCAAGTCAAGACCAATCCGGGCAAGACTACTCGTTGCAAAATCAAAGTTCAGCCCGTTCAGTCCATCAAGATAATGCAAATCGAACAGATAGCAATAGAGCTCAAGGTTACATTGGCAATGTACGAAGTCGTCCAGGGAGTTGATGATGTCGGTTGCATGTACGTGTTTACGACAAGTCAAAGAAAGTGTTGGGTTAATAGTATAGGATTTTGTTCTGTTGTGTTTTGTTGAATGGGTCGACCAGAAACGTTCATCAAACTGGCCAATATTATTCACTAATTCATTTTGTAAATGACATGTCCGTTTCCTGTCTTTCCAACGCTATGGCCTTGGTCAAACTTCGCTCTTTTCATGCACCGGACCTAATACATTTCGATACGATACCGGTTGGAGCAGTGTCAAATCAAACGTCGAACACAATAGATAGCTTAAGATCTACGACGTCGACTTCAGCTAGGACGTCAGGGCTAACCAAAGGACTGGGACTAGGACGTCGTCCTAAATAAATAAACTTCCACTGAAGATTCACGACGTAGATATTTAAATTATAAATATTTACATCCTTTTGAAAATGAATTTAAAAGAGCCGTGTGAAACCATTACCGCTTGTTATGCTCTTGTATCCACGACGGTAAAACTCTTGTTGTGAGGTTGTTGACATATGGTGGACGACGAGCAAATTGAGAGAGACACATGCACACTTCAAACACTATTACCAATTTACTTCCGCTTGCCGCCCTAAATATTTGACGTCGTAGATACTTGAGCTATCGACTTATTTAGGACGACGTCCTAGTCCCAGTCCTCTGCTTAACCCTGACGTCCTAGCTGACGTCGACGTCGTAGATCTTAAGCTATCTAATATCTCGCTACCAATGTGAATCATGGATTAACATGAACATATAAAATCCATGAAAATAAATGAACAAGCTTTCATTGGCAACTAACTGTAAATATATAAGTAAAATTTCGACGTTTCGGGCGAAGGCCCTTCGTCTTTATTAGGTTCGGCGTGTGAGAAGAGGGACGTTTGAAATGTAGTCGCATAGTGCGACACGATCTGTCACTCGAACGTCGCTCCAAATGCCTCTGTCGCACCTGATCCATTCGAACTTAACCTAATCAAACGTCGCTCTTGTGTAGCACTTACTACAGCTATTAGGTTTGGCGCATAAAAAGAACGACGTTTGACCCGGGCCATCCTTGGTGCAGAACACATCAATGCTTGGAATCAGGTTTTTCCTCTTGGAAACGAAGTTGGGATATAGCCAGATATAATATAAAACAAGTGGCAAACTTTTATCCTGTCCTTAAATTAACTGAAGTCATATTAGTAGAAGACAGAAACAGGCTTTAAGTTTAAAAGCTCAGTGTCACCTGTTGAGCGATGTTATTTAGGGCTAAATAACATGTTATTTCTTTTTTCACTATTATTGATCTTTGGATATTTGGGGCCTATTTCGGCATATAGGCCTTACTGCCCCCTAGTAGAAAAATTCTGCGTACGGCCCTGGGACCATGTACGCATGCTCAGCAATAAATGTAAGTAACATCGCTCAACAGGTGACACTGACCATTTAAAACTGAGGTCTCAATCACGAAAACGAGGCTCTTTAGGCAATCCAATGTAAGGAAGGTCTATTACAGAACTACACCCTAAAAGCACTCTGCTTAAAATTTCCTAATTAACCTGGCACTATCTGGGTTAAGTTTCGTGGTTATTTTATCGTCTAATACAGAATAGTGTTGGGAAAGCACTAAGAACAGCTAACCAAGGCCGTCTTCATTGCCAACTTTTCGTGCACTCTATTAATCTTGGTTTGATCCTGGCTTAAACCTTGCTTAATTAAGTTCGCTATTAGTATTGATTGTTGATATTGTACATCCATGTTTCCTTTGTCAATAACTAGGGGGGGGGCTCGTAAAACTCATTCTTTAATGGCTTTTTCGTTATATCCCCTCCTTAATAAAGTCACCTCATTTACACATAATACCGCAAACACACATTTTGATTGGCTTAGAGACCAATTTGTGACATTCCAATGAGTACTCGCGGTACCCAGAAAAGGTTGTGCATCAGAACATGCAGTGTTAGTTATTCTCGCTGAATGTGGTAGGCCAAGCTTCTTCGAGCAGAAGTGTGAAAAATATTTAAGACAAAAAGACGAAAAGGGACGTAATGGCAATGAAATTTCAAGTTTTGCTCTGCGTGTTTGCATTACTCCAGCTGTCTGTCGGTAAGTAAAAATTGTATCAATTTGTAATGAAGTAATTAAGTTTTATGTTAACATTTTCCTCAACAAGTGGCGTGCGAAGGCATTCAATAAGTCGACATACGTGTGCAATAACAGTTCCCTCCCTTTTTGGCGCATTTTTGCCAGTTCTATCGCCACTACAGCACTTCTCTCCTTTTACCAAGAGAAGTTTTCCCCTTCCGGTTTGCTATAATCTGGAAGTCCAAAAACCGGGCTGCGGTGGCGACCACCTCGTACACATAGCCATCGTTGATTCTGGGTATACGAGATTGCGAGATCACGCCAAAAACCCGAAGTGCCTGGTTTAACCAGAGTCGCACGTCGGGTCTTTAAAATTGAAGCCATTTGAGTGTGGGTATATAGGCAGTAGACTAGGCGAACTTTTGAAGTCGAAGCGAGGGAACTGCGATTAAATTGTCTAACCTTTATATCCCTTTAACTGGTATTTATAACTTATATACTGTATCCACACGTGCATATTTGTTTTACATGTCGTTTCTTCCCTCTAGAGGCGCAATATCTGAATGAGGTGGAACAGAGTCCCGAACGAGAGAAGAATGTCCAGGAGGGATGTAAGTGAAATATTTCATTTTATGCACCATGCACATAATGGCTATGCTGTCGTCCTAATTATTTACTATTAAAAGTTTGCGCATGCACTGTGTCTGGTACGGAGATCGTCTCCCGCGCACGACTAGAACAGCACGCCACTGGAACAGCACAAATAGAAAAGCATGCAACACGACTTGCAAGCAGTTATTTGACTGGACTGAGATACTCAGTGTAACATCAGCAAAAAATTAAACCCCTGACTTCAACACAAGTTCCACCACAACAACCACCAGACGTTCTATCGTTCAGGTTAAGAGAGTGTTCAATGGTACGTTAGTATTCATGTTTACTTTTGATCCGGTTTCCTATTTTCATCACAGCTTGCCAGTGGGGAGTCAATGTCTGGTACAAGCCTGGAATGTCGGTGCGATGTAATTGTATGAAATGGTAAGTATCTTGTCAAAGTTTCCGCATGTCTATTCTATCTCTCAGACGTAGGTTCCGCCTTCATTCCGCTTCATTTGTGTTTAAAATGACTGCATTCCAACATGCCGTAGCCCGTAAGAAACGATGACGGAGTACTTTTTCAAGGCAAAGAATTGGAAATCGTATAGAAAATAATATTGCATTGTAATTTCAATATATCTTTTGTTTTTGTCAAGACTGTAACTGTAAGAAGTAATATATATTTCAGTATCAGTTTCTCAGATCATTCCATACTAATAGTCGCATCGAGAATTACCATCGTGTGCACCATTCATTTGCCCATTGTACCTTCCTTAAATAACGACCAGGATCTCATTCTTACCTCTGAGGGTTAGTAGGTAAATGCCATGATAAATGGGAACTATTTTATTTTAATTTCCTTTTAATTAAATTTAGTTCACGCTTATAGAGATTATCTTCTTTTTATCTTTTCTTGTGCCTGTTGCACACATGCATGTGATGCAGTGAGATGCTTTTGCTGAACTAGCAAAGTTGTCATTCGTGTATCAGATACAGCTATTTCAATTCAGGTTGTCCCCAAGCAAGCGGAAAAGTCGAATACGAGCGCGAAAGGCTTGCTAGGAATCGCCAAAAAATTAAAATACTACGGCCAATACAAGAAGAGTCAATTTAAATGATGTTATATGTTATATTTGTGTAGTACTTGCGCCGGGCGAGGAAAATGGAATTGTGCATATGCGTTTGAATATTGTCCGTACTATTGTAAGTAATTTACACTTTAGAGGCACGTTGGAGTGGGGTTAATGGGACACTTCCAGTTCTATACTTCTAGTCTAATTGGTACATATGTCAAATATGCAATTTATGCAACGCAATAAATTGTGGTTAATGAAGTAATATGTCAAAGAAGACTCTATTTGCCTTATGGAAATGCCAATCTGTCATCAAAACTACTGCACTTGGAAAACAAGGCAGATTGAACCTTGGCAACAGCACGTGAACACGTCATGCACTTGGGTTTAATCAATCAACTCTTCTTAAATATATCCGTCGCAACAATACAATGGCCCCATTCTTAGTGAAAGACATTTAGTTACAGGCTATATGCTTCACGCCTCATTCGCAATATTCTAACCAGAGCGTAAGCTACCAAAACCTGGTATACAAAAAAACCCACCCACCACCCCAGAGCCGAACCTGCCTGCTTATACAATCTATAGATCGACATGCTTTCGATCTATACAATCCAATTCAGCCTAATTGCTTAATTATTTATGTAAATATATAACTTATACATCTGTACCAGAATTGCAGAATGAAATAAATAAATAATGGCAGGGAAGTGCCGTCCTTTTGGACAACACTTCGCCACGTGAAGTGTATTTTTACAGGTCATTCAGGTCGCAGTGCGACCTAATGACCTGACCTAGAGACTCGATGGGTAAGTCATTTCAGTTGAGTTACCATCAGTTGTTCACCAGTTCAACTAGTACTCAACATCAACGAGCTGACTGACCTGAACGGGGGTTCGCCTGTTCCCCTGTTATCTAGAGGTTCACCTTTTCCTCTATGAAAAACCTACAGTTTTTGCATGCTCTGTCAGGTCTTGAGTACCCATACTGTCTCAGTATACCAGTGGTGGTCCCCAGACCATCAGGACTCATATGTCGCTGAACAACATGCACAGAGCCGCGTCACTCCCTCTGCAATCTAGAGGTCCGCCTGTTCCTCTAGGTAAAACGTAGGTTAGCGAGAGCCTCTAGACCGTTCGAGCACTTCCTTGCCCATAATATATGCCACAAAAACCTGTCTGCTGTGTGTTTTTGTTTTCTGGTTTCTTGGTTTTTTTTCAAACTGCGGTTTGGATGCCAGTTATTTCAACATATTAAACTTCATTAACATGTGTTTATTAGTTAACTGTGCATGTGTTTTATAGTATATGTTTAAGTAAGAGTTATATACTTTTATATCGTACCATTTTTTAAACCTACAGAAGATGGAGTTGTGCCCGAAATGTTGTAATTTAATAATACTTATTTGCTAAGCCTGTGGTCTGATTCACTGACACACTTTATTAATTATGAAATTATTGCACTATTGTGATATAAAGCACTTCAGTGAAAAGCAAGCTTAAAAACGACGGTCTAACTTATCGTATTTTAAACTTCCTATAGCTTGTGGCGGGGTACAGTACAATCCTAGTACGGAAATCTGCTGCTGTGGCAAAGTGTATGCAAAGAAAAGCAAGTATTCCTGCTGTGGCTATTTCTACTACAACACTCGAACCTCCAAATGTTGCAACTACTACACAGTTTTACCGAAGGCTGCTAACTGCCCAAGATTCCAAATCTAAGTTTGCCTCGACTATCTTCATGGATGGAATGATCTCAGTTTGGGACCGCTGAAAGGAACATTAAAAAAACTATTTTGTGTTATCAATAGTTCAACATTGCACTTAATAAATTCCAGCAAAATATCAAACTGAATGTGGTTATAGGGTAAATACCTGGGTGACTGGGTCATTTTGGGTTTTTTCGTCTTTCCTCTTATGGCCCGAAAGCCAAGAGAGGTTTAGTTAAACCTCTTGAGGGGGACACTCATAGTCATCGCATCTTGCGAAAGAAAGGATTTTCGAGGTTGGCTATGATATTCTACCCTAAAGATCTAAAGCGAATCTATCCTAAAGATCTCTAAGTAATTTACACAGTTATAAACGTTATACGAAAAACACAAACAGGAAAACGACCAGGAACACTAACACTAACATAACGTTAGTCAATTACGTTAGCGACCAGTTGTAATGACCCCCTCGATGAGCTCTAAGCTCTTGGGGTAAATGTTTCTAAATATTGTTTAAATAAAAAATCAAATACAACTAAAAGACATTGTAGAAACATGCATGAAACGAGATTGCAACTTAGTTTATCCTATATCAAGTAGAGAGCGCATGAATTACAGTCCGTAATCACGGCCGTAGTGACTAGGGTCATGGATTACTAGTTGGATCGCTAGTCCTGTAGTCCATACTTTTACGCAGCGGAATTTTTAGTTTCGCTATAACAAACCACATTGCCGAATATTTTTTCCGCTTCGCGCGAGCAAATTTACCTAGTGGTAAATGGGCTAATTTCTAGGCTTACGAGTTATGGGCTCGTTTCGCTCTTTGTACGCCATTTATGATATAGATTTTTAGCTTAATCACAGCTTTAATTGCCAGTGAACGAGCGCGCGTGGAATGTGAACGCACGCAGGAATAATCATGGCCCCAATCATGCACGTAATGATGAAGCTGATCAAGATTAGCATTCGTTATAAACCGTGAAGTTTCTGTGTAGAGGAAACCGAAACGTCAGACAAAATACTTTGTTAATATGTAATATGCATATTGACTATTGTGCAGGCTTCCTTTGCGTTTACATCAAATAGGGGAAACTCATTCAGCCATTTAATACCCAGTTTAATGGCTTTTTCGTTATATCCCTTACTAATAAATTCACCTCGTTTACACATAATACCGCAAACACACATTTTGATTGGCTTAGAGACCAATTTGTGACATTCCAATGAGTACTCGCGGTACCCAGAAAAGGTTGTGCATCAGAACATGCAGTGTTAGTTATTCTCGCTGAATGTGGTAGGTCAAGCTTCTTCGAGCAGAAGTGTGAAAAATATTTGAGTCAAAAAGACGAAAAGGGAAGTAATGGCAATGAAATTTCAAGTTTTGCTCTGCGTGTTTGCATTATTCCAGCTGTCTGTCGGTAAGTAAAAATTGTATCAATTTGTACTGAAATAATTAAGTTTTATGTTAACCGCATTTTCCTCAACAAGTGGCGTGCGAAGGCATTCAATAAGTCGACATACGTGTGCAATAACAGTTCCCTCCCTTTTTGGCGCATTTCTGCCAGTTCTATCGCCACTACAGCACTTCTCTCCTTTTACCAAGAGAAGTCTGAGAAGATTTCCCCTTCCGGTTTGCTATAATCTGGAAGTCCAAAAATCTGAGGGCCGCGGTGGCGACAATCTTGTACACATAGCCATCGTTTGCTCTGGGTATACGAGATTGCGGTGGAGAGAGGTCAGTACCAGTGGGCTAAACAGATCACGTCAAAAACCCAAAGTGCCTGTTAACCAGAGTCGCACGTCGGGTCTTTAAAATTGAAGCCATTTGAGTGTGGGTATAGGCAGTAGACTAGGCGAACTTTTGAAGTCAAAGCGAGGGAACTGCGATTAAATTGTCTAACCTTGATATCCCTTTACCTGATATTTATAACTTATATCCACATGTGCATATTTATTTTACATGTTGTTTCTTCCCTCTAGGCCTCTCCATGGAAAGTCTGAATGAGGTGGAACAGAGTCCTGAACGAGAGAAGAAGAATGTCCCGGAAGGCTGTAAGTGAAATCTTTCATTTTATGCCCCATGCACATGGTGGCTGTCGTCTTCACTAAGGACTTTAAGATACTGACTATACACCACAGAATACAGTTAGACGTTTGCGCATGCACTGTGTCGGGTACGGTGATCGTCTCCCGCGCGCGACTAGAACAGCACGACTGACTAGGACAGCACGCCACGGCTGGAACAGCACGACTAGAAAAGCATGCAACACGATTTGACCAGCACTACTGCAGTTACGGTTGGAAAGGTTTTGTAGTCCTTATACAGGGTGTCTCAAAAAAACCCAAAATCATTGAAATTGACGTATTGTTCGATATTCAATGCCCTAGCACTAAGTTAATCCCACGAGTGCATAAAAGATTGACATAACTGCTATAATGAATGGTAATACTCAGCGTAAACTTGTTATGTCAGGCATAAAGTACTAAACCCACGAATGCATATTACGCATATTACAATTTACGAAGCATTTTTAAATTCCCATGAGCAAACAAACGTTCACTTTACAAAGATATTTTAAAACAACCCAAAATCATTGAAATAACGTATTGTTCGAATTTCAATGCCGTAACACAAAGGATTTTGACAGGGTGATTAATTTGTTTTAAAAAATTAAAATATCTTTGTAAAGTGAACGTTTGTTTGCTCATGGGAATTTAAAAATGCTTCGTAAATTGTAATATGCGTAATATGCATTCGTGGGTTTGGTACTTTATGCCTGACATAACAAGTTTACGCTGAGTATTACCATTCATTATAGCAGTTATGTCAATCTTTTATGCACTCGTGGGATTAACTTAGTGCTAGGGCATTGAATATCGAACAATACGTCAATTTCAATGATTTTGGGTTTTTTTGAGACACCCTGTAGTACAAGTCAGAAGTCCCATTACCTTTGACTTGCAAGAATTATTCGACCGGCGATACTCAGAGTAACATCAGCAAAAAATTAAACCCCTGAGTTCAACACGAGTTTCACCACAACCACCAGACGTTCTATCGTTCATGTTAAGAGAGTGTTCAATGGTTAGAATTCATGTTTACTTTTGATCCGGTTTCCTATTTTCATCACAGCTTGCCAGTCTCATCCCAAACTCTGGCACAAGCCTGGAACGTCGGTGCGATGTAGTTGTATGAAATGGTAAGTATCTTCTCAAAGTTTCCGCATGGACATTCTATCTCTGAGACACAGGTTCCGCCTTCATTCCGCCTCATTTATATTTAAACCGATGATTGCATTCCAACAAGCCGTAGCCGTAGGTAGTCTAATACGATGACAGAGTACTTTTGCAAAGAATTGGAAATCGTATAGACAATAATATTGCATTGGAATTTCAATATATCTTTTGTTTCTATCAAGACTGTAAGAAGAAGTAATATATATTTCAGTATCAGTTTCTCAAATCATTCCATGCTAATAGTCACATCGAGAGTTACCATCGTGTGTACCATTCATTTGCCCATTGTACAAAGCTTAAATAACGATCACGATCTCATTCTTACCTTAGAGGGTTAATAGACTTAATAGGTAAATGCAAAGATAAATCAGGGGAACTATTTTATTTTAATTTCCTTTTAATTAATTAAATTTAGTTCACGCTTATAATTAGAGGTTATCTTCTTTTTATTTTTCCTTGTGCCTGTTGCACACATGTGTTGCAGTGAGATGCTTTTGCTGAACTAGCAAAGCTCAGTCATACGTGTAAATACTACGGCCAATACAAAAAGAGTGAACTTATGTGAATGTTATATGTTATATTTGTGTAGTACTTGCGCCGGGGGAAAATGGAATTGTGCATATGCGTTTGAATATTGTCCATACTACAGTAAGTAATTGACACTTTAGAGGCACCTTGGAGTGGGGGGTTAATGGAGACGGTTCTAAGTGAGTATTTTTGCACAAGTGAACATAACAAATCCTACACGTTGATTGGTCAAATTTGACGTAATAAGCTGTATATTCACCTACAGGTGAATATAACAAAAAACGGAAATTTTCAAAATGGCGGCTACCCGTTTTGTGGAAGTTTACTGACAAAGAAATAAGCGAAATTAAAATAAATTCAGTCTCAAGAAACACAAAAGCTTGTGTAAAAATACTAAAACAATTATTCGCCTCTGGCTCGGTGATTATCGGGGAATATTCACCTCGTCTTCGTCTCGGCGAATATTCCCCGATAAGCACCTCGCCTTCGGCGAATAATTGTTACATATTGACCCGAGGGGCCGCAGGGCCCGAGGGCAAATATATGACTCGTATCCCAAGTTCGAGGTTTATAACCGACTTATTTTCTAGTTGAGAAAGTTTTCGAACAAGATTCCATTAATTTCAAAGACTATCCATAAAGATTTTTCGAGTTTTGTCGACAAATTTAATCTAATTATTTATTCACGGGTTATAACCTGTATTCATCACGCGGTACATCAAAGAAAACCGACTCAACTAGAAAATCACAACAATTATATACTTTTATATCGTTTTTAAACCTACAAAAAGGTGGAGTCGTACTCGAAATGTTGTAATTTAATAAAATGATTATTTTCTAAGCCTGTGGTCTGATTTACTGACACGCTTTATTAATTATGAAATCATTGCATTATTTGTGATAAGCACTTTAGTGAAAAGCAAGCTTAAAAACGACGGTCTAACTTATCGTATTTTAAACTTTCTGTAGCTTGTGGCAGCGTACAGTACTCTCCAAATACCGAACTCTGCTGCTGTGGCAAAGTGTATACAAAGAAAAGCAACTATTTCTGCTGTGGCTATTCCTACTACGACACTCGAACCTCCAAATGCTGCAACTACTACACAGTTTTACCGAAGGCTTCTAACTGCCCAAGATTCAAAATCTAAGTTTGCCTCGACTATCTTCATGGGTGGAATGATCTTTTTCGGACCGCTGAAGGGGGAACATTAAAAAATTCTTTTGAGTTATCAATAGTTCAACATTGTACTTTAATTATATCAATATCAAACTGAATGTCTATTTTATTAATTGGATATAAATAAATGTGTAAAATCCAACATTCTTCTTTTATTGTGTCTAGGTTTACTGCACTCTATTTCAGTGTAGGTTGGAATGGTTAGGGTGAATATCTGGGTTACATTTAACTCATTTTGGATTTTTTCGTCTTTCCTCTTGTGCCCGAAAGCCGAGAGAGGCTTAGTTAAACCTCTCGTGGCTTGAGGGACATTTCATCACTAACCGACGGCCGTGATGCCATGCTATCACTTTGTAATATCATAGCTACTGAGACAATAAAACGGTTTCATTCGATTGAATAAGTTGAAATGAAAAGGCGCGTTTGCTTTTTGATACTAATGACTATTGTCTTATTGGGATGCTCGTTAATGAGGTTACGGTTGATTTTTCATGTCTGTTAAATATGTAATATGTATGCATAAAGCCGGTTTTCCACTAGGCGGAATTTTGCGCGCGGAGCGGAATTTTTCTTTGTCTTTTCTAATTAGTTCCACCTGAGGAATCACAAGACAAAGAAAAATTCCGCTCCGCGCGCAAAATTCCGCCTAGTGGAAAACCGGCTTAAGAGGTTAATATGCATAAAGACCTTCTAAGCATTTCGGATTAGAATTCAGCCTTTTTTGAGCACTTGCTGTTTGGCCGCCATATTGGTGTACCAAATTGCACAGAATTTGTAAGACAAACTGCTATATAAATACCCAATATAAGTATAGGTCATAAACATACGCCCTCTTCACCCTTACTTTTCATGCCAATAAGGAGCTGTTCGTGTTAGCCCGGCTGGCTGGGATGAAATCTCGATTGAAATCAAACTAAGCTAATTCAACCTTGAAATGTTATTTTGGATGTTTATCAAAAGTCGTGTTAAGAGCTTTATTGACCGGGCCAGCCCAGCTCCATATGAACAGCCCCGATGTATAAGAACCACTCCAGTCCATGGTTTCTTCATGAGGTCTGCATGTTACTTCATGTATCACAGCATGCTCAGGGCCGTAGCGAAGAGGCCAAGGTTGGGGGGTGTAGTATCGCATTTTCAGACAACATTTCAGTCGCTAAGTTATTAATATTTCTTTTCCCAAAATTGTTGGCGGGAGGGGGAGGGAGGTAAAACATTTTCCACACATACCATTTTTCACTAACCCCCAACTAATGTACCGTCATTTCTTAAATTTTTCGGTAATTGATTTTCGTAAATTTATCAAAATTTCGGCTAGTGCAATTTTCTAAAATTTGGGTGTGCCGCCCCCCCCAATAGCCCCCCACGCTACGGCCCTGAGCGTGCTGTTCCACCATAAGCTGCGACGTAAATTATACCATGCAGGGGAAAACCGAAGCGTATTTCCGCTGTTCTTAGTTTTCACCATAGCGGCCGTGTTGGAGGAACACCATCTATCTCGAATCTCATTTATAACAGCTATTGTATTTGAAGCGTGTTTTCCTCCAACATACATGCATGGCCGCCATATCTTTGTCGTATATATCTCAAGGGATTGTTTTTGTAATGTATTTGTAGTACTTATAATGTTGTTCCGATACAACTGCATGTGCATAAAATTAAATAGGGGAAACGCATTGAAACAATCTGTCTGTGTATGAAATTAAATATATAGGGGAAACGCATTCAAATAATCTGTCTGTACATGAAATTAAATATATAGAGGGGAAACGACAATGCACTTGAAATAAATTGTCCAAGGACAAGAACCACAACACTTCTTACGCATATTCAAAGGGAAAATGATCATGAAGCGTGGCAGGCGATCAAAGGTCGGGCCTTTGTATAAAGTGCGCGGAACTAACGAATGGAATGCACGCTGTTTACAAGTGGATTTGACCGCGACGTTTTGCATAAAATTAAATAGGAGAGCGTTTCCCCTATTCAACTATTGCCGACCTGATATTTTCATGCTTTCCTTGCGTTTAATTTCCGCTTTAATTTACATACAATGCAACGCCCAAAACTGACTTGATTGGCTGATTCGAATAGTGTTAGTTATTGTCGCTGATCGTGGTGGCTGGAACACTGAACAAGATCGAAGAAGAAGAATCGGGGGGACGCAAATGAAATTTCGAGCTTCGTTTTGCTTTGCGCTTGGGATTTTCCTAACCACGACTAACGGTAAGTCAAAAGTATGTTCATCTTTCATGATTCGTATTTGTTCCTAAAATGCTTCAGTATTATGCCATGACTGAAGATATGACATTAGTGTCCCACCAATTTTGAAATTGTCTGTGTTAAATGTCAATGGCATTCGTGTCCTCCGTTGTTCAGCCTTAATTGTAGATAAAATATGTCGCAAACACTGATTACTTTTGAAGTTTTGGCGTTTACGGAAGCCAATCACAAAACATGTTCATTTTATGTACTCGTGTTTACTGCATACATGCGTGTCGTAAAATTCTGCAGAATTTGCGCCAACGGAATAGTCAAAATTAGAGATCCACAATGGACTTTAGTACTTATAGTTTTTATATTCGTTAGAAATTTACTATGGATTCATATTTATTTTGCACTCTGCGATGCTTTTCATTTGCAGGTTTCGCCATAGAAAAGTCTGATGCCGCTACGGAATTTGAATCGGTGACTGTGGTAACACAAAGTGATATTCGTGAAGAAGAACAGAAGAAAATCCAGGCTGGCTGTACGTTGAATCCAAGTCGGCGTCTTCAGTTATGCACGCTATTCAGGCTCCTTCATTGCGAAGGCGTTGAGGGGTTGAAGTGTTGAGCTTGTCGAGATGTAAATTTCGAATCCAAAAATGAGGAGTGATTGGAATGCATGAACGCCGTAATCACAAAAGGGCTGGGAGACAGCTTCTCGTGAAGAGTACTTTCATTAATATATTAATAACTTTCTAAATCTTAGCAGAAGTCTTGCAGGAAAATCAAGTCCTACATTCTATACTAGTATTTGCTCGTGTGTGTAGGCTATATATACGTATATGCTGTTGCCCTGAATCAAAAGGACACCTCTGTCTCTTGCCCTTTGTTGGCAATAAGCAAGAGGTGCAGGCACTCCTTCTACTTTTCACTTCTGCTCTCCATGCATGAGATTTGCAGTCTGAGCAATGAGTTCCGATGGATTTGAGGCGAAGTCCATCGGGCAACCCCCAATAACCACACCCTAGGCGTTTGTCCCTCGCCCATTCAGTAATAGCTTTTTAGCTTGACTCACATTTATACACATAGTAGCTTTATGCATATATTACCCTAATTACCCCTGGTAATTCTATACTGTAGATTGCCATTGGGAGCACAATGTCTGGCACAAGCCTGAAGAATCAGTACAGTGCAACTGTTTGAACTGGTTAGTATAGAACTTTTTTCCCTTCCCAATTGGCTGTTCCGGACAGCGGGGTTCTACTTTAGAGTAATACTATACTTGTCTACTATTAGATCTGTGAGTAATACTTGTGTTATATTCTTCATAGTACTTGCGCCGATGAAGGAAAATGGAGTTGTGAATATTCGTTTGAATATTGTCCATACTATTGTAAGTTTAAACGCATGTGACCATTGTAGTGTGATTATATCCTCCTCCGAAGGCTTCAAATAAATTACCTGGGTTATTGAAGCTTGATTTGGAAATTATTTTGCTCGCAACTAAATTCTGCCTGCCCATCTAAGGCAATGCATGCAGGCGGAGTGGGGGGGGGGGGGGGGGGGAGCTAGTGTGATCAGCAATATCGATTTCGATGATTTCGCCCCCATCACGATTCAATGTTGATTGGATGAAACATGTACTTGGGTTATGTGGCTATATCAAATACTGGCAACATTGGAATGGGAGTTACATCAAAGTAAATCCATGATTTAATGGCTACAGAATACATTTTTCTGGTATGAATATTACACTGGGTCTCAACCAGTTTTGTCCAAGATTGTAGCGGTCCGTGTCAAGCCAATTGTTCCATATACTCAGACAGTATTGAGAACTGGGCTGTCGATACTTTACTGGGCCGGGGAGAGCAATTCAATAATAACTAGAAAAACCTAACCGTATATATATTTTTAACTTTGTACAGATTGTGACAAGGAACTGTACAGTCCAAAGGATGAATTATGCTGCTGTAATAAATTGCATGTCAAGATAACCAATTACGCCTGCTGTGGCTCTTTTTACTACAACCCTCAAACCTCCAAATGTTGTGATGATTACCGTGATTACTCCGTTAAACCAAAGAGTGCTGATTGCTCAAAATCCCGCAGAAATAAATTATTCGGAAGCGAATCTACCCTAAAGATTTCTAAGTAATTTACACAGTTATAAACGTTATACGAAAAACACAAACAGAAAAACGACCAAGAACACTAACACTAACACTAACATAATGTTAGTCAATTAGGTTAGCGACCTGTTGTAAATCAAATACAAAACTTCAAAAACATTGTAGAAAAATGAAACAAGATTGCAACTTAGTTTATCCTATATGAGGTATAGAGAGAGAGCGCATGAATTACACTAGTCCGTAATCACGACCGTAGTGACTAGGGTCATGGATTACTAGTTGGATCGCTAGTCCATACTTTTACGCAGCGGAATTTTCAGTTTCGCTATAACAAACCACATTGCCGAATTTATTTTTTCCGCTTCGCGCGAGCAAATTTACCTATCTATAGTGGTAATTAAACGGGCTAATTTCTAGGCTTACGAGTTATGGGCTCGTTTCGCTCTTTGTACGCCATTTATGATATAGATTCTTAGCTTAATCACAGCTTTAATTGCCAGTGAACGAGCGCGCGTGGAATGTGGACGCACGCAGGAATAATCATGGCCCCAATCATGCACGTAATGATGAAGCTGATCAAGATTAGCATTCGTTATAAACCGTGAAGTTTCTGTGTAGAGGAAACCGAAACGTCAGACAAAATACTTTGTTAATATGTAATATGCATGATAACGCATAATATTGTTGATATTGACTATTGTGCAGGCTTCCTTTGCGTTTACATCAAATAGGGGAAACTCATTCAGCCATTTAATACCCAGTTTAATGGCTTTTTCGTTATATCCCTTACTAATAAATTCACCTCGTTTACACATAATACCGCAAACACACATTTTGATTGGCTTAGAGACCAATTTGTGACATTCCAATGAGTACTCGCGGTACCCAGAAAAGGTTGTGCATCAGAACATGCAGTGTTAGTTATTCTCGCTGAATGTGGTAGGCCAAGCTTCTTCGAGCAGAAGTGTGAAAAATATTTGAGTCAAAAAGACGAAAAGGGAAGTAATGGCAATGAAATTTCAAGTTTTGCTCTGCGCATTTGCGTTACTCCAGCTGTCTGTCGGTAAGTAAAAATTGTATCAATTTCTACTGAAATAATTAAGTTTTATGTTAACATTTTCCTCAACAAGTGGCGTGCGAAGGCATTCAATAAGTCGACATACGTGTGCAATAACAGTTCCCTCCCTTTTTGGCGCATTTCTGCCAGTTCTATCGCCACTACAGCACTTCTCTCCTTTTACCAAGAGAAGTCTGAGAAGATTTCCCCTTCCGGTTTGCTATAATCTGGAAGTCCAAAAATCTGAGGGCCGCGGTGGCGACGATCTTGTATACATAGCCATCGTTTGCTCTGGGTATACGAGATTGCGGTGGAGAGAGGTCAGTACCAGTGGGCTAAACAGATCACGCCAAAAACCCAAAGTGCCTGTTTAACCAGAGTCGCACGTCGGGTCTTTAAAATTGAAGCCATTTGGGTGTGGGTATAGGCAGTAGACTAGGCGAACTTTTGAAGTCAAAGCGAGGGAACTGCGATTAAATTGTCTAACCTTTATATCCCTTTAACTGGTATTTATAACTTATATCCACATGTGCATATTTATTTTACATGTCGTTTCTTCCCTCTAGGGGCGCAAAATCTGAATGAGGTGGAACAGAGTCCTGAACGAGAGAAGAAGAATGTCCAGGATGGCTGTAAGTGAAATATTTCATTTTATGCACCATGGTGGCTGTGCTGTCTTCATTAAGTACCATTAAAGGTTTGCGCATGCACTGTGTCGGGTACGGTGATCCGTGATCGTCTCCCGCGCGCGACTAGAACAGCACGCCACTTGAACAACACGACTAGAAAACCATGCAACACGACTTGCAAGCAGTTATTTGACTGGAGATACTCCGTGTAACATCAGGAAAAAATTAAACCCCTAACTTCAACACGAGTTCCACCACAACCACCAGACGTTCTATCGTTCAGGTTAAGAGAGTGTTCAATGGTACGTTAGTATTCATGTTTACTTTTGATCGGGTTTCCTATTTTCATCGCAGCTTGCCAGTGGGGAGTCAAGGTCTGGTACAAGCCTGGAATATCGGTGCGATGTAATTGTATGAAATGGTAAATATCTCAAAGTTTCCGCATGTCCATTCTATATCTGAGACGCAGGTTCCGCCTTCATTCCGCTTCATTTGTATTTAAAATGACTGCATTCCGACAAGCCGTAGGCGTAGGTAGTCTAATACGATGACAGAGTACTTTTTCAAGGCAAAGAATTGGAAATCATATAGAAAATAATATTGCATTGAAATTTCAATATATCTTTTGTTTTTGTCAAGACTGTAAGAAGTATATATATAATGTATATTTCAATAACCGAGTTTCTCAGATCATTCCATACTAATAGTCACATTGAGAACCATCGTGTGTACTGTACCATTATTCATTTGCCCATTGTACCTTGCTTAAATAACGATCAGGATTTCATTCTTACCCCTGAGGGTTAAATGCAAAGATGAATGGGAACTATTTTATTTTAATTTCTGCTTTGTTAAATTTAGTTCTCGCTTAGAGATTATCATCTTTTCTTGTGCCTGTTGCACACATGCATGTGATACAGTGAGATGCTTTTGCTGAACTAGCAAAGCTGCCATATGTGTATATTTATACTCAAGACCAATCGGCCAGAAGAGTCAACTTAAATTAATGCTATGTTATATTTGTGTAGTACTTGCGCCGAAGGAAAATGGAATTGTGAATATGCGTTTGAATATTGTCCACACTTTTGTAAGTAATTGACACTTTAGAGGCACCTTGGAGTAGGGTTAATGGAGAGGGTTCTAAGTACATTTCTAGTTCTGTGCTTCCAGTCTAATTGGTACATGCATGTGTTTATTAGTTAATTGTGTGTTTTATACTATATGTTTAAGTAAGAGTTATATACTTTTATATCGTGCCATTTTTTAAACCTACAGAAGATTGAGTTGCACTCGAAATGTTGTAATTTAATAAAATAATTATTTGCTGAGCCTGTGCCTCGGTCTGATTTACTGACACGCTTTATTAATTATGAAATCATTGCATTATTTGTGATAAGCACTTTAGTGAAGAGCAAGCTTAAAAACGACGGTCTAGTTATCGTATTTTAAACTTTCTGTAGCTTGTGGTGGCGAACAGTACTCTCCAAATACCGAAGTCTGCTGCTGTGGCAAAGTGTATACAAAGAAAAGCAACTACTCCTGTTGTGGCTATTCCTACTACAACCGTCAAACCTCCAAATGCTGCAACTACTACACAGTTTTACCGAAGGCTGCTAACTGCCCAAGATACCAAATCTAAGTTTGCCTCGACTATCTTCATGGATGGAATGATCTCAGTTTGGGACCACAAGGGAACATTAAAAAAACTCTTTTGAGTTATCAATAGTTCAACACTGCACTTATTTAATTCCAGCAAAATATCAAACTGAATGTCTATTGTATTAATTTGATTTAAATAAATCTGTGAAACCAAACGTTCTCCTAATTTTGGGTTTTCCCGTCTTTTATCTTGTTCCACTAGCTTGACATCAGAAAAACAGTCCAAATTTCTTGAGGGCTTGGTAGTTGGTATTCAGTTCTGCGTTTTGGGGTTAGACACCTTATAATCAGAATTTTTACATATTGTTTGCGAAGCAATTAAGTTTTCAAGGTATGCCACGGTCCACCAGACTTCAGACAGAGGTGCGCAAATCTAATCGGATTTCGTTCGGATTTGGTGCGCAATCACTTGGCAGTTGGCTCTGATAAGCTCTGATACAATGCAAACTCTACTATTGAGCAGAGGATAGATTTTTATCACTATGCTGTTTTGAAGTTTAAAAGGTCGGCTGATCAGAGACAAACCTTTGCGGGTAAAGGGGATCAATTTGATTCACCGCGCATGTCTAGTAAGTTTCATGACTCTTCCAGTTCTACTATTGAGATCAGCGATGGTTACCCGCAACACCTGTCATACCATGAAATCGGGCTGTTGTCAATGATTTTGATATGTCATGTGATTTGCATCAGTCAAGTTTCAACTTCAATTCTTCAAAATTATTGGGGTGTTTGTTCGTTTATTTCGTTTTTATCCATGTTCTGGGAGCTAGAAAAATCCTCTAGTTTATGGCGAATCGTGCCAAAAGTTGGGAAACGTTGAAATGATTCACAAAACTAAATGGATTCATTGATATTGTCTTTGAAATATTTGACTCATATTTCGTACTTGACGTTTCACGTTTGTTGACATTGTGACCTGGGGTTTGTTAAGAAATTTGAGCATTTCGAGAAAGAATATGGTTGTGAAATCTACGGAGGAGATATCTTCAGATTTTGATATCGGACAGTTTTTAAACTCCTATGATTCATTAAAAGGACAGGTCAATGAATTAAATGAAATTCTTCAAGCAACGAACGTACTAAGAAGGTGAGTTGCCCCATGAAACAACTGAAGGAAGTAAAGTCAAACTTAGTAAAAGTGGGTTTCAGTTAATTGCGTTACAGGGTAACAGATGGTTGACATAATATAGCCTACATAGCTGACACCTGGCGGGTTTCCTCAACCCCAACCATTCAAAACAGCCAGCCCTGACTGGAAAGTTTGGAAATTGCGCAACCGAGATTTCAAAAATTTAATAGTAAATATATTTATAAAATAACATGTATATAACGCGTGCTCTGATTGGTCGAAACCCGTGTTTGGATCAGGCCATCCAAACACGGAAACCATAAAGTAATTGTATAAGGAAACATAAAAATTGTGCACCCAATATCTTGGTTTGTGCGATACAAACTTTTCACACTGGCAGCCAGCTGCGCAGGTTAACATGATAGGACCCATGTATTTATTCACCATTTAAAAATTACTGTTAGGTGGGACGTACCATCAGTGTCATTTCTTTGCTGTGTGTTTGTGATGACATTATGCATCAGCTTTCCTGGTATGTACACATTTCAAACATTTATTTATTTATTTAGCTTTTGCCAACTAGGGCAGGGTCACCACAACAACATATGCCATTTACAGTGGGCCCCTTTTACCTAACCCACGCTGTCAACTTTCCCTGTGGGAGGAAACCGGAGTAGTACCGGAGAAAACCCATGACTTTCAGCAGAGCGTTGACTTTTACTCTTCACATGAGGACTGGGTTCGAGTCGCATTGAGACCCTCGGAGGTGAAAGGCAAGTGTGCTAACCATTTTGCCAGCAAAGCCCCATAACTCTAGATATTTGGCTGCTAGGCTGATGATCAACACAGTTTTCCGTGCTTCAGATAATTATATGCATGCGTGATAAACTTCAGATATGATAATATATTAAAAATATTCTGATAAATCAGGCATGAAGATACCGCATGGATTACAATTGGGTTGCAAAATCTATGTACAGTAATTTGTTCAAGCATTGTATTTATTCTGAAGAGTATCGTGAGTGATAGTGGAATTAATGTTACTCAATTATTTAATTAAAAATAATATTCATTTTAAAAATTTTGACATTAGTTGTATTTGCATAAATTTATTGTAATCAAAGATATATTAATATTCTTTGTTCTACTTCATTGTTATTTGACACATAACTTGTACATCTGGTATACATTATATTGCTTCTACCCAGCTCTCCCCGAAAGAATGCTGAAAATATTTCCAATACTTTACCTGGTTTCTGTCATCATCTTCAATCATGAAAAACCTCCTTTTGTAGAATTTCTGTTTGCATTTTGTCTCTCACCAATTCTGCTGGTGATTCTTGTGACGTATGTAAAGAGTTTAGGAGAATCAAAACAAGTGAGGCATATTGTTGTCATGGCAGTAGAAAGCGAGGAAGAAAGCCTGGTAAGATTATTAGTTGCCGGCGCCCTCCCCTTGACGAATAAAATTGTCTGGCATTAGACAGAGTAAAAGTATGGTTCTGAACTATTGTCTGTCCTGGTATGGATACTGGGTAATGAGATCTCACTATCCAGTCCAGATATCCAGCCGGTATATACTGTATGATATCCGGTGCATCCCTACTTTTTAAATTTGCAAACATTGTATATCTCCATAGAAACGTAAACAAGAGATTATTGAAAGATCAAGAAGAGATTTAAGAAGATTTGTGAACGTGTAGGTACACTGGTTGTCTCTTTTTCTTGGCAGTTTATCGTCTGAGTGTTATTGGGTATATTTTATCTGTTTTTATTTCAACAATAGTTTGTGTGAAATCCAACAATTCATGGAGGTGGTATATGGCAAACTAATGTTCATACAGAGGTAACTAAGATTTCCCCTTTAAAAATCATGTTTTTTAAACCTTGTTTTAGACAGCTACACAACTTGTAATGCAACATAACATGATTTTGGGTGGCAAATGCTTATAGAGCTAAATAACATAAAAAAACATACACAACATCCATGAGCTTGTTGTGGGTTTTTCTCCCACAAAGAAGTTTTGGTAATACCACATGAAATTAATAAAATATAATCATTATTATAACTTTTAGCCTGTTTTTGTGGAAGGATCCGCAACTAACCATAAGGTCAGTGTCTTCTTATCAGAACTATCGTGATATTAAATTAAAGTAATTAAAATGCTAAATGTTACGATAAACAGTTTTTTAAAATGAAACATTTTGTGCTAATTTTAGATTTCTTGTATGTATTTTCGTGCTGATGTTGCTTTTGAGCTTTGTGCCATTGTCTCTTTTTTTCCTGGCATCTTTTCTCTATATCTTGTTAAATAATGATGAATTCAGGAAGGGTAAGAATGACAAAAGAATGTGATTATTATTATTCATTTCCATTATATTAATTTCTATTATGATTCTTTGAAGAATGTATAGTATAACATATGCGCCCAATTTTCGAATTGTCAAAACTGTAAACCTAAGTAGTATTTTACAGATTCTGGTTTATGCTCTTCCTTTGTGATGCAATGCAAACAAATTTATGTGCACTCCTTACTAGCAGTGACTTTCTATTTTTTAGTTGTTTCTGAGAATTTATCCGTTTTTATGCCAAATGTGCAGGGTAAAATATACGGCGAAAAAGATAATGAAGACAACAATCCTTTGGAGTGTGTAAGTTCTGTACATGTGTATTCATAATATAAACTTCAAGATGTTCTTGAGGAAACGCCACAGCTGCTTTCCATTTAATGTCCAGATCTTCTGTCTCTGTATTTATTAATATAGTAACGGCAAACCTGCAGACAACTTAATAGTTGATGCACTTTATATTACGTGAATTTGAAAATTTCGTATTAATTTAATAACAATTAACATTAATTTACAGTATATTATATTATATTTTATAACCGAGTATTTACAAACTGTTTAAAACGTGCAATATTTCGTGTAGTATGATGCTGGCAGTATTGTTGAAAGTGAGAACAGTTCATTTGAAGATGAGACGAGTGGCAGTGATGAAGACAGTATGGACAAGAACAATGTAAGCTTTACCGACTTATTCACAAAACTGAAATATGTCTTCATCACAAAGCTTACGAGTTTTAAAGAAAGCATTTTGTCTTATAGGCCGTGCATGACCACCTATAAAATTCAAACGTGGCCCTGCACATGGCGGTTGGACGGCCGCCTGAAATTCTACAAAAACATTGGGCTTTTGCCTAACACTTATTGTGGCATAACAATGGTGCATCGATTCACGATTTAGTGATTGGAATGTTCCATTTTCTTTTGATTGTTTTGAAAATTCCACTGTTCTCCATGTCATCCAGTCATGCATCGGTGGTCATTGATGCATACAATCTTTTGTGCATTTTCTTCTTCGTTGCTCACAGACAATGGATCGTAGAACATCGCCGATTAATGAGAATCAGGCTTAAGCAAAGGGCGTGTTATGCCGAGTTGATAACCGTTTCCTAAGTATCTCACTAGGCGAGACCTTAATAATTTATTACTACTGCCCATGCAAGTGTTCATGAAACAAAGAAGTGCTTTCTTGCTCTTTCTAGGTTGGCCAAAGTCCAGAAAAACGCTCAAGTAAGGATTTCATTAGTCTTGTTGGATTTATATACGTATCATTTGCTAATTACAGTTTATATATCGAAAGGCGCAACCGTGAAGTAATATAATATAAGCTTGTAGATAGAACAATGTACAACATATTGACTTATCGTGTATTTATATAGAGTCGCTTGTGTCACATCTCAGTGAATACAGAAGGCGACGGCAGGAGTTGAAGAAAGGTATACTTTTATTATAACGAATGTTCAATGTTGTGCTTGATGCATTATTGTCTGAAGGGACATCTCTGTCTGATCTCCGTAAGCATAAAGTGCTTTTATTTTTTATCTTCATATTAGAAACTTAAAGTGTTTATAACTTGTTAATTGTTAGGAAACTGTGCAGCCTGTGAAGTTGCATTTTCGTCGCTTCTTACAAGAAGGGTAAGTGAAGATTATCAGAAAGATTTTGTTTCTAAACAGAATTGGAACGATACACTGGGAGTTGCGGTACACACTGATTATTAGTGCATTACACCTCTGCATGGGATGGGGGCTGGACGGTTGCCCAATGCATGCATGCAGTTAATTGTAGGGGGTCTACCTTTCCAAACAGGCTGCCGGAGCACCGGCGGGTGTTATGAGGTTTACTGCCCTCTACTTTCTTTAACCAATACCACAGTGTGCATCCGTCTCACTTTATTCGCTGTCGGTGGTTATAAAGTACACTGGATTTCGGCATAACTTACTGTACCCACGGTTTGTGGCTGTAAAGTACGAAAGACTCTGGTTGATTTAAACCTATTTTGTGTAGAGATACTGTCGGCGATGTGGAGATAAGTTTTGTTCAAAATGTTGCAGACATAACGTGAAGAAAGCTGCCCTCGGTGCAACTGGTAGGTTTTGTGTGCAACTGGAGATTTTCAGTTGCCCATTATATCTATGGTAAGCAACTTCTAGTCTTCTGACGAAGCAACTTCTAGTCTGGTAAGCAACTTCTAGTCTTCTGACGAAGCGCATGTCTCGAAACGTCTGACTCAATATACCAAACAAAGTAGTTTTTCTTCGGGTACTCCGGGTTCCTTTTGCAGTGACATTGTACCAGTAAGGTTGACATTGTACCAGTAAGGTTGACATTGGACCAGTAAGGTTGACACTGACTGGACATCCAGGGACGGCAGTTTAAAACTGACAGAGCTAGCCAGTTGAAAGTTACTCGTAGTTTTACCAACAGCAGGAACATTCGTGCAGGTCCAATCGAAGTCACATCAACACTTATTTCTTTCAGCCCCTGGGTCACGTGACCAGCGCGTTCTCGTGTGTAACGATTGCTATGGCAAACTGCGACTTGCGAAAGCTCCCGACTAAAGCTGCTCGTGAACAGTCGTGATGTCTGAGATGGGAGAGCCTGAAGATGAGACTACAAGATGCAGTATAGATGACAGTCCAGGATGCACAAGACACGGCTGGAGATTATATATCGACCAATGGATCCTTGCTGTGTAACCACATAAGCCTAAAAATCGCCTCCTTTGGAGCAACGTATGCACACAGAGTAACCATAGTAACGCTTCTGTCAGTTATACTGTAGGTGCTATACCGCATGAACCGTAAGTAAATAAAAATATTTTTACTAAATATTGTTGTGTGATACTTTGCTTGGTATAGTTGTGTGATCATCTGACGTCCAAGCCAGTTCTAATCAGTTGCTAGGGCGTCGGAGCTAACTATTCGAGAAAGCAGATTTTCCTGTTACGCGGTTTTGGAATAACTCACTCAAATCATGAACATATTATTATAAATAATGAATTCTATTTTTTAAGTAAATATTGTGCCTATACAGAAAGCCAGTAGGCCCAGTAACTTATCAGTTTCTAGCATGAAGTAGTCATAATAAAAAAATTTCACTTATTAATGGTGTACTAACAAAGTCACTTTGTTTAGTGCTATTGTCGTGCAACCATGCCATATAGTTTCGATTTTCTATAAGTTTGGTTTTAAACGTCTTTCTGTGTATCGTTATTCAATTGTCAATATGTTATCCAAGCGGCTCAGTTTCCTTCATCAGCCAGCGGTAAGCAGCCGTTTTCCCCTGCTCGTGCAACATCTCGCCAACTTTTTCACGGCACATCTCATGGTAATCGTTTAACCAATTCACCTGAGGAAAAATGAAAATAATATCGCAGGGCCGTAGGTTCAATTCCTACCAGAGGACCTTGTGCTGCATTTTTCGCAGTCGTTCCTGGTCAGGTCTTAAAGTGTATATATACTCACTTGGATTACAAACCCTAAAAACAGCATTCTAGTATTTTACAAGCATTGCCCAACTCAGCAATGAGTGCTTATTATTATAGGGCAAACAGATCTCAGTGAGCGATTATACAAAAACAATTATGCTACCTCTTCGGGACTTAGCATGGATGGCATCAACATTTTCGTCTGAATAGGGAACTAAAGTAAAGGAAAAATTACACACCATTTAGTATTTTTGAAAATCTCGGGGAAATTACACTAATTCAGACAAAGATATTGAATGATACAATAGTATATAAGTTATGACAAGAGGAAAAACAAACAGTTTGCTTTTCTTACCAACGTGACTGGTTCGAACCCAAGATATCCAATATTATTAAAGTTGTTCTGTACGAAAATAAGCAATGCGGTTAATAATAGGCAATAGTCAATTAGCCTGAAAATACACACGCATAGCAAACACTCACCTCTAAAGTGACTGGTTTGAGAAGCAGGATACTTTCAATTCTTACACCAAACGAATCGTCTTCGTAATAACCAGGTTCTAAAACAATAAAGTCATTCGATTTATATTACAAACAAAACTAGGTTGGCCATTTGCGCGAAAGTAGGACGAAAGTTGAAAATTTGTCAAACTGTTCAAAATCTACACTTTTGTTTTTTTTAATACAGAACTTACATAACAGCCTAACAGGGTATAATTTAAGCAACAAATTGTTGCCATGCACCAACCGATATGAAAAGGCTTGTGATTGGCTGGTAATAACAATGAAAGACAATGAACTAAAATGATCTTTCTAAAGAACGAGTCATATACAAGGCTGTTAGAGGCTGATAATATTTTTACAATCACTAGACAGTATACATAAAATAGTTACAGTATATACCATCAGAAACAAACACCCCAGCTTCCAGTGGCTCGTCATTAGTCCTCGCACCTATGGACTGGGGACCTGAAACAAAATATAAGCAATGATATACTTTCACAATCTTGTGCCCGTATTTCATGAGCTCCCATTTCTCTCCTGCATAAGACCTTGCAAGTTGAATATAGTTTATTAGATGAGGTTTTTACCTTCATGTACATTTAGAAATGCGCCAACACCATGACCTGTGCCATGTCTATAATCTAGACCTCCTTCCCATAGACTGTATCGTGCATATGAATCTAATCTAGAACCTTTGGTAGAGATAAGGCAAGAATGGATTAAAAATAGGTACGCTTCAGCGTACATGTCTATGTACAGTATGAGCTAAACTAGACTAAAATAACTTTATCTATGTTGGATTATTCAATCATACATGAATGCATGTCTAAACTGTTCTTCCTATAGAGGACCAGTTAGGCCCATTCAAGCTTACCTTTGGTTTTGTTTGGGAAAACGGCTTTAGCTAAAGCGACATGACCTTTGACAACGCGGGTAAAGCATTTCTGTGAACAAAAGTAAATCGGAGAAATATATTATTTCACAGCTCCTAACATAATTATGCTGCTGACGCCATCGTGAAAGACCAAATAGATGAAGAAAACATGCTACCTTTTCAAAGTCGCTTGGTGTTCCAAAATGATACGTACGCGTTACATCTGTCGTGCCATCTCTGGGAAATGTGATGTAATGCTTTCAGGATTGCGTAATGGGCAGAGCATAAGACCCTGGGCATAAGCTTGTGAAAAATATCCTAGGGAATTTGCTTAAGTTATTGTGCAAGATATTTTACGCGAGGATGAATAAAATATGGCACACCTGAACTGTGCTCCAGAATCACACAAATAAATTTCATCGCTGGTTAGACTTCGATCTGTACTTTCTGACGGTCTACATACAAGAGAATGTAATACTACTACATGATTTATTATTTGCCTCTGAAAACTATATTATCAAGTAGCAATTTGAAATACCTGTAGTGAATTATTGCACCGTTTGGACCTGAAGCTGATATAGTTGAAAAACTGAGACTGACAAAATCCTCCAGTTGACTAAACAGAATTTAGTAAAAACTATGTACACAAATCACAATGTTTGTAATCATAATATATGATATTTTATGAAGGACGTTTTAGGATGGTTATTGGGATTTTGCTGTCATGATAGAATGCTACAAATTTGAGATATTTTCCACACCTGCGAAGGTCTTCCAGTTTTTTCGCAGCAGACATTTCAGTTTGCTTTCCCTTTGGCACCTAGTATATATCAAACAAATGTTTGGAAACGGTAACATAACGCTCTGCAGCTTAAACAAGGAAAAGGAACAAATTTCCATGAAAAGGATGTTTCACAATGTAACAAAAATGTCTTGTGTATAACCTATATATACAATAATATATTAACATACTTCCTTTTCAAGCCAACAAAAATACTCGCACAAAGCTGTCGCATCCCGGATCTAAAACATACCAATTTCAACAAAATTGTACAGTACATCATCAAATTCTTTTTGTAAAATATAGAAAGGTAAAGTTGAGCCCTACGTACATGAGCGTTTTTCATTCCTTCTATTTCAACTGCATTTTTGATCGCCTTAAGTTTCGCCACTGGTGACATTTCTGACACTCGCCTTTCCTGCATTTAAGAATAATATTTCTGTCAATAAAAACCACGTTGCCGTTGGTTAAAACCGACTTGTGTTTGTGTTCAGGTGACTGACTTATTGGAATATTGCGCCTTATTTCTAAGGCTAGGAATTTTAACTTACTTTTGGTAATAATGTATTTAGCGCAGCACTTGATGAGCTGCTTATCTAAATACAAAAGAAAACGGAGATAACATGGACAGCACTGTTAACTAAGCTATCGAGATTGAGAGGCTTTCGATAACCAATGGCAATGTCTAGCTGTACAAGTTTCCTTTTCGACGATTTCCAAAAATCTAAAAACATTCTTGAGTGGGTAGGTTACCTAACAGAAGTCTCTCAAAAAGTATTTGATGTGTATTAGAAAATCGCAGTTCTTAACAAACTTGGTGAAGTAATAAGGTAGCTTCTACATTACAATCCCAATGTTAGTATGTTTTTTTGAATCAATAATTGTGTTACAAAATATTTACCCAAATTTTCCCAAGACTCGAGCTAGCTAACTGATCAACAGCGGTTGCAATATCTTCATAAGGTCTGAGAGTAACTCTGCATTCATCAGACGACTTGTCATCATCCCCAGTTGTACGCAAATGTTCGTAAATTTTCTTGCTTAGTTTTGATTCGTCAATAAACAGACTAAAAATACCGTGAGAGCTGCGTATAGGGAAATGCCATGGTTATGTGGTAGTGCTGTACTACTAATCACGTAAAAACGCAGGTTGCGTTGTTGAACTGATGTGTTTAAACGCCAACAGTTCCTCGCAAAGAGAATATTGACAAGCGTTTTTATCCAAAATACTTACCACACATTCTTGTCTGTCACAATGGCATAAGCCATAAACACGGGATTGTAAACAATGTCCGAGCCACGCAGATTAAACAACCCTGTGGCAGATAGAATAAGACGTGAATAAAACACGTCTGTAATATAGATACTAACAGCAGCTAGTAATCCGGGAAACAGTAACGCACTAATACACCTTACCGATTATTCTCTTTTACCCAATGGCCTCGTTTCCATGTTAACTTACTATAGCATGTCAGGGGCAGATTTATATTCCCATGGTTTCCAGGACGAATTTGTTTCTTGCTGTTCTTAGGCTCAATAACAAAGTTACTTTCAACCCTCCTAAGCACAAAACATGACTAAGTATTTGACATGAAAACGATGCCATTGGGTAAAAGAGAATAATCGGTAAGGTCTATTGCGGCGCAATCTTGGATAGGATGGAAGATGTTATATAATCAGAAATCTGCTACTTGTTTGTCAGCTTAGCCAACTGACCTGAGCCAGGCTTTTTGCTAATAAATATGGTGTCATTTATTGGGAATGGTCATAAACAATTTCTCAACAACTCACAAGCTATTTCATCTAAAGCAGTAAAGACCACAGCAGAAGCGTTTTTGGATTTTAACTTGTTGCGGACTACCAATATTTTGTCTTGCCATTTCTGACCTGAAAACAGAAGACAAAGAGTGCTTGTTCTGCTCCAATTTGGATTTAAGAATTTGTTTACCGATAGAAGTTCACGGCAACTTCGTCGATGCATACGAGTTGAGAAGCAAAGGTGGGCATGTTACCTGAATATTTTAGGTGATGAATAAACACGTCATTCATGGGTGGATCTGGTTTCCCATGGTCTCGCCACACAACGTCTACCAAGTTCTCTCTTGATTTAACCAGAGAAAGTCCATTCAGTTTTAACTTCTATATAGCGCAAACAGTGTTGACAATATAAACAGTCATATTCACAATATACAAAAGTCAGGTGACGTCAGTGAAGACAAAATGGCTAGATTAGCGCGATCTACTGTATAGTCTGGCAATATATACAGTTTGGCGGGTACTCTTGGCTGATGTTTTACTGATAAGCCTGGTGGTGTACACTATCAAAGTTTCTGTGATCACAGTAGGAATTTTGCATCAGTAAATTCTAAGTTTTGAAGGATTTGTAAGAAATGTTTGAGGAAACTGACATTAATCCAGTATGGTCGTGAGCACAACCAACCAGTATTAACGTATTTTGGTATATAAATGAGCGTGCTTATGAGACACCCAAATAAGGGATGCTCATAAGCACGCCCAAATATATACTAAAATCCAGTATGGTCATGAGCACAAGCAGTATTAACGTATTTTGGTATATAAATGAGCGTGCTCATGAGACACCCAAATAAGGGACAGTATATCCAAATAAGGGAATACAGTATACTCATGAGCACAAGCAGTATTACCGTATTTTGGTATATAAATGAGCGTGCTCATGAGACACCCAAATAAGGGATGCTCATAAGCACGCCCAAATATATACTAAAATCCAGTATGGTCATGAGCACAACCAGTTTTACCGTATTTTGGTATATAAATGAGCGTGCTTATGAGACACCCAAATAAGGGATGCTCGTAAGCACGCCCAAATATATACTAAAATCCAGTATGCTCATGAGCACAACCATATTGACGTATTTTGGTATATAAATGAGCGTGCTTATGAGACACCCAAATAAGGGATGCTCGTAAGCACGCCCAAATATATACTAAAATCCAGTATGCTCATGAGCACAACCATATTGACGTATTTTGGTATATAAATGAGCGTGCTTATGAGACACCCAAATAAGGGATGCTCGTAAGCACGCCCAAATATATACTAAAATCCAGTATGCTCATGAGCACAACCATATTGACGTATTTTGGTATATAAATGAGCGTGCTTATGAGACACCCAAATAAGGGATGCTCGTAAGCACGCCCAAATATATACTAAAATCCAGTATGCTCATGAGCACAACCATATTGACGTATTTTGGTATATAAATGAGCGTGCTTATGAGACACCCAAATAAGGGATGCTCGTAAGCACGCCCAAATATATACTAAAATCCAGTATGCTCATGAGCACAACCATATTGACGTATTTTGGTATATAAATGAGCGTGCTTATGAGACACCCAAATAAGGGATGCTCGTAAGCACGCCCAAATATATACTAAAATCCAGTATGCTCATGAGCACAACCATATTGACGTATTTTGGTATATAAATGAGCGTGCTTATGAGACACCCAAATAAGGGATGCTCGTAAGCACGCCCAAATATATACTAAAATCCAGTATGCTCATGAGCACAACCATATTGACGTATTTTGGTATATAAATGAGCGTGCTTATGAGACACCCAAATAAGGGAT